>PVKU01005339.1:0-125337 GCA_004027475.1 Anoura caudifer | reverse complement strand
TTGAATTGTGCATCTGATAGGTTGGCAATCTCTTCATCGCTTAGATAAATTGGCTCTGGGGCTTTGATTTGTTCTCCGGTTTGAGCCATTTCCATTTCTGGGTTTTTTTGTTTGTTTGTTTGTTTGTTTGTTTTATCTAGTCGCGGCTGTTACGTAGTGAGGGGTGGAGCCTCAGGTGTTCCCCAGGGCGGGACAGCCCAGTCGCTGGGTAGTGATGCTGTATGTGGGGGCGGGGTCTGAGAGGAGATAATGGCGGTTGCTTTTCTCTCTCTCAGATTCCAGTCCCTTTCACCGCTTCCCCTTTGCCTGGATTATCTGTGCGTGAATGTGGGACCACCAGGTCAGCCAGCCGCCTTGTGTGGCCTCACTGGTTCTGCACAGTTGCTGCCCCGTGTCCGGGGTCTGCTAGTCGCTGCCTGTGCACCTGGGGGCTGCCAGCCGCTGCTGCCTGCGTGCCCGGTCCGCACCTCCGCTTTTTCCTGCCGCGACTCCGCCCCTCTTACCGGTCTGGATGAATCGTTGTTGGACTTCTGAACAGTTTGATTTTCTGAGTTCTGGTTGTTTTCTTGTTTCTAAATCTTTGTTGTCCTTAATTTGGTTGTGAGAAGAGGCACAGTGCGTCTGCCTACGCCTCCATCTTGGCCGGAAGTCGACTTAAAATATTCTGATAGGGGACTTAAGAGTTGGAAAATTTTAGTTTAAAAGTAATAGCTAATAAGCTTAGTAATCAATGTATGTAAACGCTTTTGTTCCAGGAACTGAAGGTATGACCCACCCTGACTCCAGACCATAAGCAGTTCCACCTTTGTTCCTTAGGAGGACTGCAAGCAATTCAGGATGATATCTGAGCCACTGTACCCCAGGGTGAGATGACCACTGCCCAGGACACAGCTAAAGACCACTGCCCAGGGCAAGAATGCTGGAGTTGTTTTTTTTTAATACAATTAACTTTTCCCTGAACTTCAAGACCCCTCACCGCACCTTGTTCATTTCCTGCTATAAAAACCTTGGTCTGGAAAGAATAAGACAAGATGGTCTATTAGGGTATGAACCCGCCATCTTCTCAGATCACCGGCCATCTGAATAAAGTACCCATAAAGATTCAATCACTATCACTGCTTATTGGGTTTGGTAGTGACAGGCAGCCCAATCTCTGATGTCTTTTTCAGTTTCACCACTTCCAAAATGAAGTACTAACTCTTCAGGACATCATATAAAATCTGCTACCAGCTATTCCCTCAGTTGTAGAAACATCATATGACTAGAAGCATCGATTAATTCACTCCAATATTTAGATTTGTGTGTTTACTGATAACTTTTATAGAATCCTTGTGGAAATGCAAACTATTAGGCTTTTATCTGTAAAGGTTTTTCTCATTATTTTGCGTTCTTTATTTTAGACCTTCTCTGAACCAACACAAAAAAAACAAGCAAAACCCTCAATATGACTTCACTTGCAAACACAGAATTTCCTTCTTGCCCCAACATGAGAAACATGGCTGAAAGCAAAAATGATAATCTTTGAAACACTAAGAGTTAATGATCTAATCTCCATCTCCATTGCTTATAAGACACTATCCCATTCCTCACCCATTTCTTCTCCTTGGCCATGGTCTTCTATCCTGCCATCACATTGATGTCTCAAGATCCTGCTCATAAAAGATCCAAACTTCTGAGCTCTGCCTTCTTGATTCCTGAGGCCTGCCTTCCTGCTCAGCCATGTCTTAACTTCATTATCTAAACCAGTTCCACTGCCAACTTCAGTATTCAAATTTCACCCCTAATTACAACGGCCATGTCCTCTCTTAGAATCTCCTCCATCCCTAGTGAACCTTGAACATATAAGACAACTCGCCACGCTTGCCCTTTCTGCTTTCTAAGGTACCCTCCTCCTATCTCAGTTATCCTCCTGTTCAATCAGGACCCATTGTCCTATTACACAATTCCATGTCCCTATAACCCTGTACCATGTCTTTGCCTGCCAACCACCAACTCGAAACTGACCTCCTAACTGCTCTTACTGCTCACAGTCCAAGGTTCTGCGCATTGCTAGACAAATCTATGAGAAGGCATGATGATTTGTCTTTACTTGACATACTTATGTCTAACTTCAGTGACTACTGTTGACCAGTAGTCCCTTTTTTCTTGTATAACAGGGAAAATTTTCTTGTATACATGTTCCGGAATGTTCTAAGCTATTTCTACAAACTCCTCTCACAACAAAGGACCACTCCTTCCTAACACTGTTACCCCCTGTCCAACCAACGGTGCAGAGTTCTATATTAAAACCAGCCCTTTCTTCCTCTTCTCCCAGCTCAGAGGAAGAGCTTTTCCCCTGGTGCCTACAGGTCTCCTCAGTGCTATAAGAACATTCCTTTGGCTCCCTTTTCCCTGCATACTACAATGTACTTTCCCATATTCTTCATACTACTACATTTTTCTAAAATTATAGTTCATGCTAGTTGGTTTATCACTCTTCTGAATTATTTGCACAGGATGTGAATCACACCCTCCCTCAACCCAGAACTATGTATTCCCCTGGCTTCCATGCCATTTCCAGCTCTTTATTTACACATATCTCTAACCATTCTTTCCCTGTTTCTGTCAGCATCTCCTCTTCTGGGCCACAGTACACATACTACCCACATCTCCCCATGGAACTTGGACTTCAATTGTGTAACCTCAGAAAGCTGGAGTGAGCATTGTGTATAAAGCACTTAAAAGTGTCCTATTTAGCCTCAAGACTCCAATCAAAGTCACCTCCACAGAAAATCTTTCTCTGACCTCCCCAGAATGGGTCAGTGAGTCTCCCATAATGGCTTATATGTATCCAGTACAGATCATGTGGTATAGCTCGCTCTCTGATACTGGGACCAGACCCAGGGTAGGCTGATGTTTCCTAAAAAGTATGGTTACCGCCTCTCCCAATATTACTTCCACAGCTTACCTCTTTGTCAACATGGCCACCAAATTAATTGCTCCTGAATCCCATATTTATCCTTTCATTTTCTATTCAAAAACTTCTAGCAATTTTCCTACAGCCTGTAACAAACACCAAAACTTCTTAGCCCAGCTCTTAAACCCCGCATATGGCCAAAACTACCAGTCTTCTCCTAATACCTTCTAAGAACTATCTTCCTTATCCTACAAATATATACAGCACTTTCTCCTACTTTGGAGCCTCTGCTCAGGCTCATTTATTTGATTGCCACATCCTCGTTCTCTGATTCTTCTCTGGCTCAAGCAATGTTTCCTATGAGTCAAGGCCACCTTAAAAATATCTTCCTCAAATTGCTCTCCCTTATCCATTTAGCAAAATGATGCCAAACTGTGCGGCATTTCCAGCACACCTGGTCCACACTTATGTTTTTTATGTGTATATGTAATCCTCTAACAAGACAGTGAAGTGCAGTGAAATCAAAGATGATGTCTTAAAGAAGTGTGTAACCTTCACTGTAACTGACTCTAAGCATCTTCTTTACCAGGTGTTAATAAATGTTAATAAATAATTAATACTTATTATGTGTCAGGTGCTACTACAGATGCTTTACAACAATTTGGGGGTTACATCAAACTATTGTTACCATATACATATGGGAAGACTCGGTCATAGACAGGGGCCTTCACAGGAATCTGAACACAATGGGTACAAAATTATATTTGTGAATGGATAAATGTACTGTTAATAACCAAGCATTGATACTGTCACAAAAATTAATTCATCAACCTAGAGTGCTGTGCCCTTTTTTCCCAGCCCAGCAAATCCATCCAGTTTTCAATACCCAATTCAAATGTGCCCTTTTCCAAAGAGTCTACCTGAACACCTTGGGAAAGAATTGCCTTTAACATTTGTAATATGTCTTTATTATCACAGTAAGGTTATTTAGGAGTTTGTTCAGTTAGACTGGGTTTCTCAATGGCAGTTTGTTCTCATAAAAATTAACTGGAAAGCAAAATGAATGTAATTTCCATCTATAAATGAAATAAATAGAAATGGTTTATCTTATTTGCATATTTGACAATCATACAATTTTTTACTAACATTTAGTACATGCATCAGATTAAGGTCTGAATCGGCTAAGCCTACTTCAGAAGGTCTATGTTTTCTTTTATTTTTATCTAAACAAAGTGTTATTAAGAAATGAGTGACAGACTTACCAGTCTTCTCCTTTCTTCTTCTACTGTGATGAGCAGTCTTGCAAATTCTTTTAGTGACTGAGCTATTTAGAAGACAAATGTTAAAAAGAAACATTAACCTTTTTTCATTGCTAATATCTAACTGCACAGGTATACACATTACAATAAACTACTTATAAACTTGTTTATATTCTATGGGCTTATGTTTTTATTAGCATAACACAGTATACACAACAGAATCTCAGTGACTAACAGCTACAGGAAAGAGATGTTTGTGCGCTACAAGTTGAAGTTAAGCATATATCCAGTATAATATTTTTTTTCTTTAAAGACACTAGAGGAATATAGCTTATACACTTAAAATGTGACTCACACATTAATAAATAAAAGTAGAGTACTGGAATCACTTCTAAACAGAGTATTACAAATAATGAAAAAATTAAATCTTAAGAAGCAATAAGTACAGTGCAAAGTCTCCCACTGACTGCTTTCTAGAAGTGCAACAGGTTCTGTATTCCTCCCATATCCACAGTATTTTAGACCTCTGCTGGTCAGTGCGGTCTGACCGCTACCATCAGCATTTTGGGAACTTAGAAAAACAGACTCTCAGGCCCCAGAATCTGCATTTTAACGAAATCCCCAGGTAACCTGTTAACATTATAAGTTGACCAGCACCGCTTTAGTAAACTATCTGATCCTATATTGCTGTGGCATGGGGAAAGGATCAAGTATTCAGAAACTTTATAAGAATAAACTGAAAATAAATAAACAGAGGAGTTGCAGTAGCCTATTCTTTAAAAACATACATGGTCCCAAACGACAAATGTGAAAGAAGAATTTATCCACATTCATTTTTGTACCTTATGTGTAATATGAATTATTAGCTAAAATCAGAATGTTTAGTTACAATACTAAGGAAACAAATAAGATCAATTGGTTTTCATTTCAGCTTTGGGCCTTCCCTTCCATGTCCTTATCCTTTAGGATATCCTTTATATTCTGTGAGACCAGAAGTCTTAGTCTGGCATAAAGCCTACAATAGAGACAAGGGAGGAAAACAAATCAAAAGCCACATCAACAGAACTTATTAAGAAAAAGAAAAATGTTTTCCACTTAAGAATTTTAAGCTCTAATTTAGGATTTTTTTTCCCTCTTCGGAACTGGTAGGTTTACAGTAAACTAAGCTGGTTTGAAATGTTATCCCTAAATTACTTCACGTTGGGTTTCATTCAGTTACCAAAACAGAAATCAAAGGATTACCTAGAAGACTCAGATTAATTTGATAAACACATTAATGGCCTTAGAATAAGAATACATTTTTTAAAAGTTAAAAGTTTTAATTTCTTCAAAAATAACCCTATCACTATTATAATGCAACCCAGTTTTGAAAATAGTAAATATGTGGATTTTAACCAGAGTGCATAATAACATTTTTGTACTTTCGGTGAAGAAAGCATTCCATCATCATTCTGGCCACTATCTACTGCCACCAAAGATCTCTCCGTTGGTGAGCCTCAAAAAAATGTCGACCAAATTTTGAGTGGTGGAAGGCAATATTAACATGACTATAGCGAAAGAAGCCAAGAGATAAGTCAGTTTGGGCTATATTGAGGCAGCAGGTACTCCTGAAGCTGAGAAAATAAGGGAAGATATAAATAGAAACATAGTTGAAAGTAAAACAAACAACATTAACCCCAGATTTCTAAATCAATGCCTCCCAAACTATTTAAGCAATACACGGAAGGAAGGGAGGGAGGGAGGGAGGGAGGGAGGAAGGAAGGAAGGAAGGAAGGAAGGAAGGAAGGAAGGAAGGAAGGAAACTTATACCTGCATGTTTCCTTTTCTTGGAACCTACTGGATGACGAACTCTAACACAACATGGGAATAATCAAGAGAAGAGGATACAGAATCTAGAACTAGGAGATCCAAAATAGAAAAGAAGCAAATGGAAGTCTCAGGACAACACAGATACATATTCCAGGACAACAATTATGCAAAAGGTCCAGAGAGGATCTTATCTAGACTAAAGCAATTAGATTAGGGGCTCCAGGAAATGTCTCCCAAGGAAAAAAAAAAAATAGAACTGGTCAATAACCTGATGTGTCTGAATGTAATGGAAAGGATATTTACAATTTTTTTAAAGAAAATAAAAAGGCAATTATCAACTCCTGGAAAACTAAAGTTATATATAATAATAAAATAAATGAAATATCTGAGTTCTAACATGTACAAAGTCACTGTAATATAAACATTAAATATTGATTTTGCCAAAATTTTTTGCTCTTTTGAGAGAATAAGGGAAAGGAGCATATATGATAGCATGAATTCAATACATAGTATGATAAAAGTACACAGTAAACAGATGATATCTAAAGCCAAAAAAAAATCAAGCAGTGAGATATTTGTGATCTTTAAGGAAATGTAAGAAATGGTTAAAAGTTCAAAGTGGTCAGGAATTAAGTGGTAGAGAATAGTAAGACAGAAAATGGCTAGTTTGTTTTTTTTAATCCTCACCTGAGGATGTTTACTGATTTTAGAGACAGAAGAAAGGAGGGTGGGAGGGAGGGAAGGAGAGAAAGAAGTGGAGAGAGAAACACAGAAACACTGATGTGAGAGAGAAACATCCATGGGTTACCTCTCACATGTGCCTTGATCTGGGAACAAATCCCAACTGTTTTTGTTTTGGCGTTCGGGATGATGCTCCAAACAACTGGGCAACCTGACCAGGCAAGGGTATTGCTAGAGTTTAAGTTTAATAAAAATCTGTAACTTTTTAAATAAGTAATAAAAATAAAACATGCTATTATTGCTTTAGTTTCCTACTGCCCTAAATTCTAGGAGGACATAAATCACATACTATTAATTTCTAGAAAGAGTCAAGTAAATAGCTAGCACACAGAAGCCTGTCAAATATTTTTGGAATAAATAAAAATATAATCTTGATTTTAGAGTGGCAGGGGTACACTGGAAACTTCCACTTGGTCAAACCGGAAAATGATCACTGGCCCACTCACTGGTGACCTAAAAGTCCCAGGCAGTATGTTGCCATGGTGACTGTCTAAGTCCACAGGCTTCCCCCAGATACCTACCACTCTGAGGAAACCGTGGAGTTGCCTTAAATCTGATTTTGATTATAAGTAAGGAAAGCCCGTTTCTCATGCTATTGTACCCCTTTGTCCAAAAATAATAATTCTGAATTCTCCTTTACTTGGTTATCTGGTCTGTTTTCAATATAAATACTATTTATAGACTCAGTACCTAATAGTTGATTATAATGAGAACGTCAAAGGAGAAAAATTTTAACATGCAAAAGCAACCATGTATGGTTTCTCACAATATAAAGCACTCTCCTTCCAGCGGTTTTCTGAGCCTACCCCCAATTTAACAAGTTTTGTGGCCTCTTTTCTTTTTTTTAATTTTTCAGGGGAATGACTTCAAAAAAGATTTTTCTCTTTAAATGTTATAGTGTTGGTTCCATAACATTATCTATTTCTTGGCTCAAATAAAGATATACATTTGTCATTTTTTTCTATTTTAAAAAGAAAAGGAACAGTAAATATATCATGAATTAGTGAAAGTGGCCTGATTATTTAAATCCATGCCTAATGTTTTCCCCTAATCTTTTTACTTATAATGATGTCAAAATATTCTATTAACAGTTTACTAAGTAAGTGGTAACATGAAGAATATAGTATTTAACAATCCTGTGAAGCAGATATAAAGTAATTTAAGGTAATATCTTTTAAATTGGCTTTTAGGGTTAAGGGCTGAAGGACAGCCAGTCCCTTCCCAGCCTGCCCCAACCTCAAGCAGCAGGCACCTCTAACATAAGCTGGACAGGCCCAAGCTGCCGTTTGCACCCCAAGAGCTCTCTACTAATGAGGGGCCAGTAACAGAATCTCTGGTGCAGGGGACCTACGAATGCCTTAAAGAGACTACGAAAACTGGGGGGAGTCTATTCTCCACCAGACCTTGAGCAGAAAACAGATACAAAATGAGATCTCCAGCACACATCACAGTGCCTTATACAAAGCAGCTGTTGCTTCTTTGACTGCTAGGGCCCTTCCTTCAAAGACTTTATTTAAGCAAAATCCTAAAACATGTATTACATGCAAATTTCTAACACTCAAATACTTTTTTATCAGCAACTATATGTGATGTTCCACATTTTATTAATAAATCTTAACATTTACATAAATAACTATTTCATTCTCTGTTTGGGAGGCCCAAACTAATTAGAATGTAACAGCTGGTCCTGCAGTTACAAGTGGTATGATAGGAGCATGATTTAGTGAGAAAAATATTCTAAAAACAATACTTTATACACAATGGGCTTTCAATAGATGATCGTTAAATGAATTAATGAGTTTAACAATACATTTCCACAGTCTATTTGCTCTATCCACTCTTAATCTAATCTTCAAAAAATATTACAAAACGAATAGCCAGATAGTTTGGAAAATTATGTTAGCTATCCACATTCTTGCCACCTGCATGAAACTTTCCTGGCTGTATTCACCAGCAATAATCTTTTCCCTTCCTGACCATCTGGATCACGAGATTAATGGAGAGCAACCAAAATACAGTTTCACATATTATTGAGGTCAAGAATTTTGCTATAGGCTTTCCTTTTTATCTCCACAATGTGATATTGGAAAACACTTTTAGGACCAAAGAAATCAATTATCCGGGTGTACTTGTGACAGGTCCTGAGAGTATAAATATTCACCAAACCAACAGTCGGATTATACCTAGAGGGTAAAAAGTATGGTAGTGGCTTCTCTATGTACCAACATCGTAAATTCCAAAACATTCCTGAATTGTCTAAAATACCTATTTGCTAACTTAATCTTTTCAGCAGGCTTAAATTTTCCCTATTTTTTTAAATTTAGTCCTTACTGTATTTTTTCATTACCATTTAGTCCCCTTAGCCGTCCCTTCCCCTAGCAAGCGCCACACTGTTGTTAATGTCCATGAGTCCTTTTTCCTTTTTGCTTAATCCTTCCTCCCTCTAACTGCCCCCCCACTAGCTGTCATCTGCTCTCCATCTAGGAGTCAGTCTGTTTTGCTTGTTCTAGGAGCCTGTCAGTTTGTTCATTAGATTCCACATATGAGTGAAATCATATGGTATCTGTCTTTCTCTGAGTGGCAACTGTAGAAAACCTGTTTAGGGTCTGGAACTAAGAATAAGAGAAGAAAGAAAACAACTCCCCATTCATTGTGGACCTAACTCCACTACCTTAGGTACTAAGCATCATAGCATTAAATGTTTCAACAATTGATCAGCTTGAATTTTACAGATTTTACAACTAGAAGAATTAAGAAAGCACATCTTATTTGCATCCAACCAACATCATATCACAATCAAAAAATGATGTGTTGCCCTGGCTGGTATAGCTCAGTGGATTGAGCGTGGGCCTGTGAACCAAAGGATCCCGGTTCGATTCCCAGTCAGGGCACATGCCTGGGTTGCAGGCCAGTTCCCGGCAAGGGCTGCACGAGGGGCAACCATGCATTGATATTTCTCTCCCTCTCTCCCTCTCTCCTCCCCTTCCCCTCTAAAGATAAATAAATAAAATGTTAAAAAAATGATGTGTTAAATATTTCTCCCAGGAGTCTTTCCTCAAATCTAAATAGCATAAATACATAAACAAAGGTACGGATCATAAATTCACAACATATACAGTGTTATCAACACTTTTTTTGCTTTTTCAGAATGAACAAATGTCACTTTTGATGTTCAGATACGCTGATAAATAGGAGAGAACTGGGTTAGTAGTAGGACTTAAACTTGGTTATATTTCAAAAAAGGCATGAAGACCTATAAAAGTCAGTTTAAACCAATGCAATCATATTTTATAAATCCAGATGGTGGCCCAACGGTCACTTTACTTTTCCATTTGTGTGTGAGATGTAGGCTCTGTCAAGCTCTTTTGTAGTATCCTTCTTGCACTGACTCTTCATAAAGAGTAGGAGAAAGGCAAAATACAGGTGTCGGCAAAAGAAGTTCTACAGTTGTGAGTGTGTGAAACAGAGTTGACTCCTGTATTAATTATTGTACTATTTATTTGTATTATTTGTCTTCTTACTACTGTCATTATTTCATGCCCTTACTTATGATTTATCTTTTAGAAAATTATGGCTGGTACTTAAATCTACTTTTGCCCAGCCCCGTAATGAAACATCAACACTTAAATAAGAATATGAAGCACGGTAGGTGAATTTGTCATATCCTTCTACATCTGGCCAGATAGAGAAAAATAAAGGTAGAATCCACATACATAGGCAAGTGACACCCAGCATGACACTGCGAAGCATGCAATGACTTAGCAGGTGTTACAGCAGCAGTCCCTACCTGAACTCCCTGGGGAAGAGTTTTAATTCTGTGTCTGCTTGAAAGATGAAAGAGAGCATACTGACTGCATACTAATTGAAGTATCCAAGGGAAAGTTTTCGTTCAGGAACAATTTAACCCATAAAAAAGGCAAGAAGCACAATCAGCTTGTGATATGCCAGAATAATAAGTACTGTATCTGCAAAACAGACAAAAGTAACATAAAAACTGACACCAAATCTCCCACCAGTTATTGTGTCTTGGTAACAAATAACACCCCCACTAATGGTCTGCCCACTATGTCTGCAATACTGGCATTATTCGGAACCACAAACTCTAGTTATTAATTCCTGAGAACACAGCAACAAGTAAGACTTTTCTACTCCATTTACGGATTCATGCTCCATAGATGCCCAATTGCAAAACCAATAAACTGCTTCCTAAACTAATAAAAAAAAGTCACAGGGCACTGTTGTACTTAGAGGCACTCATCTTTCCAACACTTCAACATCTTTCCAACACTTCAGCCTTTGGAATTCAGAGTTGCAAGAAAAACACATAAAAATTTAATTATCTTTGACTTAACTAAACAAGAATCTCCACAATGTCCCTTGGTGGTTAGTTTTTTTTTTTTTTTTAATCACTAAACATAAATCAAAAAGAGATTAACCTTAGTAAATGATTATTTAACCACTATGCTATAACACTTGAAACTAATACAAAACAATATTGAATATAAACTGTAATTGAAAAATAAAATTAAAAATTAAAATTAAAAAAATATTCATCTTGTAAACAAGTCCCTGAATACTTGCATTTGAATTCCTCTTCCATAGCCTACCAATGCATCCTTGTGATGGACTGCATTACATTCAAGATAAACTAAGTTTTGGCAAGCTGGAAGAGCATATTAGATATTATTTTAGTAATAAAAAGTTATTCAGCTTCTGGTCAAAATAGAAGCATAGGTAAGTTCAGTACTCACATTTTCCCACAACTACATCAAAATTACAACTAAACTACAGAGAACAACCATCATTCAGAGCCACCTGAAATCTCTACAACTAAGTATATAATGAAGCCACATCCAGACTGGTAGGAGAAGCAGAGATGCAGAATGGGCTGATAAAAATTGGAAGATATATCTTGGCTACTGAGGTCCCCCTGAGGGGTAAGAGGTCCCAGTCCCACACCAGGCCCCCCATCCCAGGTTCCAGAGCCAGGAAGAGAAGATCCCATAAATTCTGGCTGTAAAAACCAGTGGGGGTTGTGGCTAAGTGAGACAAAGCTGGAGTTCCAGGCAGTTCCTTTTAAAAGGCCCACACATGGACTTACTCAGACTCACTCCCTCTGAGTTCCAGTGCTAGCTAGGGCAACAGGGACATACCAGGAGAAACTGAATTGCCTGGCATCAGGGTAAGAGCTGAAGGGTCAGCTTTCTCCCAGACAGAAGAACTGAAAGAGGCTATTGTTCCTTTTCTGAGCCTTTGTTCACAGAGCCAGGGGGCCATTTCTGAGTCTCCATCAACCTGATCATCACTGTTCACCCTACTCTGGTGAACAGTGGAACCACCCAAGCTGTTTCCAGTTCCTTTCCCATAAGAATGGGCTGTCTTGGTTCACGCTTCATACTTTCCTAAAATCAAAAAAGCAGAATCTGGTCTCAGCAAGCCCCATACTTCTCACTAAGTAACCCCAGGCCCGGCAATAGTGGCAGAAAGATTTGGTTCATACTTTAGCCTCTCCTGCGTCCCTCTAAGCCCACACAAGTACCAGCCATCTGCAGATCACTTTGTAACTCATGCCAGGTGGCAGGTGATCTTGGCCTGCACCTCCTGGGAGGCCCCAGAACCAGTATATTCAGTGAACAACTTCAGACCACTCTGAGGTACTGAATTCCATCCAAGCACCTCCACAAGTGACACCCTCAAAGGATGAACTTGAGTGTGCTGAAGGGATGATGAAAAAGATGAAGGGATTAAGAAGTACAAATTGGTTGTTACAGAATAGTCATGGGAATATAAAGTATAACATAGGGAATATAGTTAATAAAATTCTAATAACTATGAATGGTATCAGATGGGTATGAGACTTATAAGGATGATTATTTAGTAAGTTACATGATGTCAAATCACTGGGGTAAACACCTGAAACTAATATTGTATGTCACCAAAATTTAAAAAAAAAATAAATAATGATTTAAGAAAAATTATTTAATTTTATAACACAATTTGCTAATTAAGCATTAAAGAGTAAGAAGTGCATGTCCTACAAGTGAAAATAGTCACAAAACTGAACTTTCATGAAGCTGACCAGGTACTCTGTGTAGAGTTAGGAACAGCCTCATCTCTTCTTCATCACTTGTCTAATACCATCAGTTGTGTCATTTTTGGTCTGTCCAGTATTCTGGACAGACGAAAGATGCCAATCCAGACTCTGAACAAGACACACTGACAGAATCCCCACTTTGAAATCCATTGTCTGAATACCAAGCAATTTCTTTCTGCTTTCTCTTATTCCTGTTTATCCTCTAATCACCCTACACAGACTCTCTGGAGGAGTTATGACCAGTATCTAGTGTTCTTTTAAATTCCCAACTCCTGTTCCTAGTGCCTCTCTCAATACCTGGATTCTGACATCCCATGGGACCCCAGGCCCCAACATGTGCTATATGTTAATCTGGCCTATCAGTGTGGGTTCCAACATTGCTCAACACTACATATTTGCACTGAGACTCAGAAATTGTGGCCAAACTGTCAATCTTTCACTGTTTTCTGGTCTAGTTGGATACTCAATACAGTTTATCTTATCCTCACTAGAATAACAACTGCAATGAACACAAAAGAAGACACCTACTATAAACCAGGGACTTCACCTATAAAAGAGAGTTACTGCTGCTTCTGTTGATTGATTAGGATTAACATTAAAATTGAGAATTATGACTCCAAGAAGAAAATCACAATGGATGCCCAGATATAGTTCTAGACTATATATCTAATGTTTTTCCCTTCATATACTCTCTCTGAATTGAGGAAGGGCCTTTTAGTAATATCTTCTTTGAAACTGCCAAAGTACAAGGTAGTTTGAGAGTTCTCATTATACATACATACACATACACACACACATATACTGGGTTTATATGTATTATATGTGTGTATGTGTGTGTGTGTGTGTGTGTATTTCAAATAAGGCCAAATTTCGACAAATGAATACATGCAAATATAGAAAGACTGACTTTCAATTTCACACAATTCAAAAACTTGATTCCAGCTAGTCTCTACCCAGACTTCATCATTCTATTGCATTACTTCAAATAAATTTTGTCTGAATTCTAGCTGCAGAAGAGAAGGTCAATGGATGGATGTTCAGAGGTTTTGGAAAAGAGAAGCTGGATATTGGACACAGAAGCGGATATTGAAATTTCAGGAGAGTGGTGGCAGGATTAGGTGCAGAGGAAGAGTATGAATGAGTACTTCATACTCCTTTGCAGAATGTGAAGGAATGCTGGGAAGTTACTTCCTATGACATTTTATGTTAAGGCAATAAGTACCATGCAAAAAATAGTCTGCAAGTCACATATATGAGGTATGTCCGGAAAAAGTTCAACCATTGTTAATGTAAAGGAACGGTTTGTGTGACATAGATGTAACCTGGCAGCCAAGGAGAGTGGACTGGAATGCACATATATGAACAATGACAACTTCACTTTACTAGTCAATGGCAGCGGTAGATGCCCTTGAGTGAGCATGTGTATTGTGTGGCCATCATGTTGGAAATGACTGAACAAGTAAAGCAAAAAATATGCATCAAATTTTGTATTAAGCTTGAACATTTCCCCACAGAAACTATTTGGATGATTCAGAAGGCCGTGGCTATGGGCAACTGGTGATTGGCAGCTTCATCAAGACAATGCACCTGCTCATGCATCACATCTTGTGCAGAGCTTTTTGGCAAAACATCAAATCACCCAGGTGACTCAGCTCCTCTACAGACAAGATTTGGTGCCCTGCAACTTCTGTGTTTTCCCGAAACTAAAATCTCCTTCGAAAGAAAAAAGATTTCAGACCATCAATGATTCACGTTTCTTGTATCTTCTTCAAAAATTGGCTCTATTTTTCATGTTACATTGCTGTATACTTTCTGGACAAACCTCATATTTATTTTCAAAGCACACATGTTAAAAAATAAACTATGCTTTTCTAATGTTGCCTTTAGCCTTTTATTTTGGTTTAATGGTGTTTGACCTGTTTCCCAAAGCCAAAACAACCCCAATTCAGAAACCATTTTCCCAAGGTATAGACCACTGACACATCGTGCGCATCTACTGAGTGGTAGATATGAGATGTTACATATACTATACTATCTCATTTAATATCCACAGAATAGTATAGGGTACTGAAGTAGGTGTTACCTTCATTCCACAGATGAAAAAAAGGTGGATCAATCAGCTGGAGTAGCTTGCCCCATAATCTCACAACTAGTAAGGTATTTAATTCTGATTGTTTTACATCAAAATCTATTTTGTTCCAGCAAACCATTATTGTGGTGGAGTGCAGTTGGCGGAGATCATCAGGTGTGTTGCCAGCCTGCTACCCTGCTACATTGCAGACAGCCCATGTCGGAGCTGTTTGTGCTCAAAGAGCAATCAGGCGCCAAGCACCCTGCCTCAAAGTAAACAACCAGTAATCTATTGCTGACAAATAAGCACTCATACCAAGTCGGCCCCACTCCCCATTTTCACTACCATCAGGACCTGACTTTCCAGCACTCCTTCACATTCCACACAGACTGAAGCACCTGTTCATACTCCTCTGCACCCAATCCTCCTGCCACCACTCTCCTGAAACTTCAACATCCGCTTTTGTGCCCAACATCCAGCTTCTCTTTTCCACAACCTATTAATCTGCAATGACCTTCTCCTCTGCAATTTCACACACCCACAAGGACACCAAGAGTTCAAGCTATCTAACCCCTTGACTTCTGCTTTTTGGCAATCCTTTTATCCAACTCTAGTTTACTCCTAATCTTATTTCCCACAGTGACTATCTAACAAAGAATTTTCTGGTTTCTCAAGAACTCAGCCCTAAACCTCCCCTCGCTGTACCAGATGGCCTAGCCTTCTGATTCTCAGAGAAAAGTTCAGGACCCTCTGGTCAACACTATCTTTATTCATTCTCTTCAAACTTGCCTGTCTCAGCCAAGAAGCCCTCCTCCTCTTGCAAGCTAGTTAACTTGCCATGAAGTTTCTAATCTCACCCTTTCCCATTTTTAGCTACATTTTTCTTTTTCTCTCCCTCTCATTCTTACCATCACTCTTCTCTCCTCTCAAGCTATTTCTCCTTCCCCTAGGTCTACAAACTTGCTGGGTATGCTCCTTCCCTCATAAAGAAGGAAGAGCAGCACGACATGGGGAAGATTTACTGGATACTCCTAGCACTGTGCTCAGCTCATTAATCCTCACAATACCCCACCAAGAGGTTAAAGTCAAACATGCAGGTCTTCTCTCACCATTCTCAGATTAGCTCACCTGAAATTTATACACTTTCCCACTACTCCAGGCATAGTGCCACAGCCCCAGCTCACTATTCTGAATTTAACAAATCCAATGACTTCCTGGGAATTTCTACCAGGGACTTTCTCTGCAACTTGAAACTTAACATGTGTCCCATCTTAACTCCTAATTCTGCTTCAGTACTCTGGGCACATATAAACTGGTAAATGGGCTCATAACGCTATGCTCCTAGTAACTGAAGTGATGGCTATCCTGCCTTCCTTGCTTCCACTCACTGATTTCTCTCCTGTATCCTTCTGTATCTATGTAAAGCTACCACTTCATCTCTGTTGTACTATTATAGCAACCTAGTTGTTTTCCTCCCAACTTCTATGACTCTAACTCATTATATGTACTAATGGTTACAATTTTAAAAGGGCACCTTTGCTTTGGCCAGTGGCTTAGTTGGTTAGAGCATCATATCTTACACCAAAATGTTACGGGTTTGACTCCCAGTAAGGGCGTGTACCCAGATTATAGGTACAATCCCCAGTGGGGATACACACAGGAGGCAACCAATTACTGTCATTCTCTCACATCAATGTTCATTCCTCTCTCTCTTTGTCTCCCTCTCTCTCCCAAACAATAAATATATCCTCAGGTGAGGATTAAAAAATAAATTAAAAAGGACACCTTTGATTATGTCATTATCCAACTCAAAAACCTTGAATCAGTAAATAAAATCAACTCCATATTGCAAGTAATCTGGGACCTCCATAATGAGGCCATAGGTATCTTTCCAAGTATCTCTGCCTGAGATGCTACTATTTCCAATCTCTAACTTAGCACCTTGAAACTACTAGACATTCCTATAGCTTCCCATTCCCATGTCATTCCTTTACCTACATACATTTCCTAAGCATATCTATCTAACCATTAGGACCCAGCATGAATAATCCCTTCTACTGAGCATCACTTGGTGTCCCCATCAGAAGGCCCTTCTCCGGCTTTGGTGTTCTCACAGCACTTTTGTTCTTACTGTAGCTAAAGCACTCAGCACATTACATCAGCCTTAGCATTACAGTGATTATATCATAAAGCTATTGGTTTTCACTCCTTTGTATTTTATAAGCCTAATAAGGACAGAAGATTTTATTTGTGTTCACATGTTCTAAAAACCCGTAAGGTTCTTTGCACTCAGAAGATATTCATTACTGATAGAGAATTCTAGAGAACCCAAAGTCTATATGAGCATGAACTAAACCACACCTTGTATGTGACTTTAATTTGAAAAGCTAAGTTTTTCATCCCTGGGTAGTTTGTTCAGCATCCACCTTGTCTTATTATCAGGGTATAAATCCATTTGTTCTGCATAAACCAAAACCTTTTTTGCAGGCTGTGAAGGACAATGTGGCAATAAATGACCAGGTTTCCCTGCAAACATGTTGCTATTATAGTTTTAATGACTCAGTTGGCAAAACACTGTGCATCAGGGCACTAGGATCAGAAAGAAAATCACATTCTGGAAAAGACTTTTTCCCTGTTTCCCTGTTTCCCTCTCCAATCGTGCCGATCTCAGGATAAACCATAAGCATATTGTTTAAAGTAGTGGTTTCCCACAAGCTGCATCAGATACCAATAATCTCCATAAAACTGAAGGCTCCTAAAGTCTCAATCCAGAGGATTCCACCTTAGTTCAGGTCTGACAGTGGGGCCCAGGAATCGAATGTTTAAGGTTTCCCGTACTTGATTCTGATGGTAGGCAGTTTGGCAAGGGGGTGGTGGAGGGATGCATGCTTTGTGTAAGGAATTAAGAAATCAAACTACATTTAAATAGAAAACTATGTATTTTAAGAAAATTTGTAAGAATCATCTCTGATTCCTCGCTTGAAACTCATCTGTAGTTTTAATGGCAGAATTAGTAGTACTCTTCACAGCCTTGTGATTATGGAGAAAATAACATATTATGAGTCCTAAAAATCAAGCATGACCCAAAAGTTTTTCTCTCCACAGTCCTCAAATCATGACTCAACAACTACCCAAACTTTATCTATAACACAGAAATTAAATGGAATTGGTTTTATTTTCCCCCAGGCACATATTCCTAGATAACTTTCCAAGACAAGTTTCTCTTCCTCTGTTTGGGGGCTATTATTCAACTATTGTTTCCTTCTGACTTCTCCCTCTATATTCTGGCCTCCTCACCCGCAAGTCTCCCTTCGTCGCTCATATGCTAGTCTTTGCCTTTTGCCAACAATCGTCCATTAATCCCTGGGTGTCCATGTCCTGCCTCCTAACTCACTTATTGCAGACAGTTTCCAGGCCTATTGCATTTCTGGTCCAAATATTTTATGTCAAAATTGAAACTGTACTCTGATTATTTCATTCACATCTAGAAACGTTCTCTCTTGGTTCATAAATGATTTGGCGATGAAGGCAATCTTTAACTCACTCTGAACTGGCAAAGATTTCCATGCTATAATTCATCACATACACTGATGCCAGAATAAACCTCCTAACAGGCAACTTTAATCAAAAGCTCGAGCGTCTCCTGAGAGCATGCAAATTAAATTTCAGACTACATGGCAATGTATGCTCTGCTCTCAATCTCAACCTTTGTACTCCAGCAGAAATGATACTGTGTCTTAGTTTTCTTCAATATTGCACACATCTAAATAATGAATGTTCAATTGCAGAGTCAGACTAGATATGCCCAAGCAAGGGAAGAAGTACAATGTTTTGGAGAATGCAGAGGTCAAATACAGAACTGGAGATATGCTTCAACACTCTAAAGGATTCAGGAAAAGAAAAAGAAAAAAAAAATCTAGTGCAGTTACAGCCAGCAGGCTTCAGAAATATTGGCTATCTTTATGCCTTTATACCAAAGGGTTTCAATACAGAATTAGGGTCAATCTTTATGTGAACTTTACATGATCATGTAAACTTGATTGATTACACAGGGAATAAAGGATAAATCAAGGTTCAGTTTATAAGCAGTCTACAGCAATATCACTAGATTAAAATTTGATATATTAAAATTCAAATCAGTATTTTAAAAAATACTAAGAAAGTTTTTTTTTCAAATCTCCCTTCTTATGTATCTCCATAAACACTTATACAATCTAACTTAATATATAATGACTTTAAGTATTTTATCATCTTATTCCTCAAATAAATGCAAACCCATTCGGGTGGAGATGTTTTTCTGTTTTGCACACTGATGTGTCAGCACACAAAACAAAGTCTGATAAATCACAGGTGCTTGATAGGGCTTTATTGAATGAGTGAAAAAGTAAACTCGAAGTTCATGATCTAGGAGCCAGGCAAACACGGTTCTCCTACTGGCGTGACTTTAGAAAATCATTTCACCTGTGTCTAAAGCAAAATGACAGGTCCATGTTCTCCAAAGTCTGTACGCTTAAGATACTAAGCTCGGGATTCTAAGAAACCTGGACAATATTTCTGAGGCAGAAGTAGTACTTTCTAATAATTAGAAAGAAACAAAACAAAAAATAATAACCCAAAGAACTCCTCATCCCATGTACATGAAGGATGAGAATTATCCTAGAAGAAATGCAGCCCCCAGATGGAAATACATAAACTCCACACCAACTGTGAAAACAGCTGAAAACAACTGTAACACGATACCATCTACCAAAAGCTGTTTTCAAAGCAGAGACAGAATTTACTTTATATTCAACACTGGTGGACAAACTGCACTGAGCAAACTAGGAAATTACCAACAAAAGTGCAAACTATGCACCTAACACCACAGGCCACTACTTAACCTTTCCGGTGTCTGATGTTTTACCAACAGGCAGTAAAGCATGCTTCTGTTATTATACCAAAAGTTATGATAAAAACGCCATCAAGAGTATGTCATGGTCAGGCCTGAGATTCCAAGCCAACCATAAGATTCCAATTTTTCTAAGACCATTCTATTCATACAGAAAATAAAAAGGATGTACTCTGTGGTTCTGTTACTGCATTTAAAAACAAACAAACAAAAATCCACAAGTGTCCATATATAGTCAGGCTGTGACATTATAGTCAGGCTACCCATGCCCCATTTTCTCCTGAACACAAACCCAAGGAAATGGCCAAGTAAAACCTTCTAAGAAAGCCGCATCTGGGACAGCCTTCTTAAGTATTCCATCAGACAGTCAGACTAACCTTTTCAAAATGCAAAAAGTGTGTCACTTCTCTGATTAATGCCCTGCAATGTCTTCTCACTGCCTTTATGTTAAAACTCCACATCCCTAACATGGCCTATTAGGTCTGTCTACCTGCCCAAAACCTTCACACATGCTATTTTCCCCTTGGCTATCTCCTTTCCTCTTCAAAGGCTTCATTCATCCCTTTCCTAAATCTGATATGTTCTCCTTACTCCCCCTCCACTGGCCAATTCTCCACGACTGATTTAAACATCCGTTCCTTGCAGTGGCTTTCCCTTATCTTCCCACTCACTCACCTAGGCCTGATCTATCTTGAAAATTTATGTACTGTAAGGTGGTGGGTGTTTGTTTGTTTTTTTTAATATAAAGGTTTGCTAGGTTTTGCAGGGGGACTATTCATGCAGCAAATATTTACTAAGCCTCTGCTACAAATAAAGCTCTAAAGTATTATGCAGGAATAGAAATAGAAGTAAAACTTTCTGACCTCAAAGAGCATAAAATTTGTGGAAGGAGATAAGAAACTGAGTTCTCTGTGAAAAAGACGGTACTATTTTTTTGTTTGTTTGTTTACCAGAACAAATCACAAAAGAAATAAATGGGTTTCAGGAGATTACTGTATATTAATAAGTTAAGACTTTTTTTTTCCTCTAAGACATGTGGCTAGTAGCATAAGTTTCTTGTTTTTTAGAGCCTGAAATGAAAAAAGCTAAGCCTTTGCATTTTAAATTAAATCAAGTTATGGTCTTTAAAACGCAGAGCTCATATGATGAAAACATCTCGTAAGTGGCATGTTTTTTAGAGAACTCCACCTGAAATGTGCATCTTTCCCAGCTGTTCCCATCCGTAATTCTGGGTGGTTTCTGTGTGGGTGCAAAAATAAGGATGGTTAAAAAAATGGAAAACAATAATTCAATTGTCCAACTGAGAGTCATTAAAAAGTAAAATATGCTTCCTCTACAGAGTCCAAAAGAAAATGTTATTTGTATAAACAACTTAGGCATTTGGGAAGGTTCCACTTTAAGAGGACTTCCTGATTTATATAACCACATTTAAGTGGGTTGTAATGAGGGTCTGTAGTAACTGATGAATATTCTTTTGATTCAGCAAATGAAAATGTAATATATTTCCTCGAATTTAATAAAAATCACAGATCTCTTTTGGAAGACTTCGGTTTTGGTTGGTAATGGTATTGTCTCTGGTTTGCAAACTTTTCCAAAGAAATGCCCAAGAAGAGCTCCCTGGCCACACTCCAGCTGATGCATAGCAATAGTGTTAAACCATTACTCGTAGTATTCTGTATGGATGAGTATTTATAGCTCATAACTAAATTCTGAAGAAAGTCTTTACAAAAGCACTTAATAATGTCATAGCTTAGTACTTGACAGTTGAATTTTATTATTTTAAGTTGAAGAAAATAGGTTCTTTTTTAGCTAAATGCATGTGACCTTTTAAATGTATTCCTTTCATTTATAAATATATCAATTTTTTTTAAACCTGAAACGCAGGTTACTATCTCTCAAAGTGTTTTTATACTGTATAGGAATCCCTTCAAAACACACAAAGCAAACCGTCATACCTCCCATCATAAACTATATTCCTAATTTATCACTTGGCAAACTGATCAAACACCTTTCCGTTGGACCTAACAGATGCATCCTCAAAGTGAATGCATTTATTTGGCATAAGATTTACGCATTTTCCCACATTAATTTCTCTAACAAGGAAAATGAAGGAAACGTTTCCTACTTCTCCCTTAAAAAATATCTTCTACTTCGCGCTCTCTGGGCAAGCATCAGTGATCACTCTCAGGCTTCTGTCAATGTACCAAGATGATTTCAGACTCACAGCTTAGTCTCTTGACCACTGTATCACACCATTGCACACCCAGCTTCAGAGAGGTGATCAAACAACAATATTTGCACCTGGGCAAAGCTCTACTTGCTCAGGAACAAACAATAAAGTCCTATGACTTGGAATGTGACTACTTTAAATTTCTCTCCTGTGGGTCTCATCTTTCAACATAAAAGAATCCAAAATGTAGGGCACATTCCAGACAACACATTAGTCAAAACTTGGATTAGGTTCCACTTACTATTTATCCAGCTTACAATTTGTACATAGATTTGCATATAAAAGTGTTTGGGGTTTTGTTTTGTTTTTAGGATGAAACATGTTCTTCATTTTAAGAACTATTAAGCACCAAATCATCAGTATTGCTGTGTCTGAAGATCTGCATTCAAACAGAATAAATATCTGAACAGAAATACATCAGTTATGTCAAAAATATCTTGGCAATTATTACAAAACATATTCAATTTGAATTACCTAATTGATGGCCTCATTTCTCCACTCAGTGTTGGGAACCACAACCTTAGCTGACAAGTAGCTATGTGTTGTCTGTCACTACCACAGGAATTTTCTGTTTAGGTGTGTCTGAAGGAATGAAGTCCTCACCTAAAATATTTACTAGCAAACTGACTCTCCTTCTCAGTAAATGTTTAATCTGTTGAGGGCAAGGTTCACATATCCCAAGACTTTCATGAGCATTAGCACAGGCCACCACGCAAGCTGTTTATGCAGAACTGCAACCGGACTTTCCAATGGTTTCCAAAATTACGTAGAATGAACAAGCACTGCCTCTTATCAATGAGTAATATTTTTATTGGCACTAGTTCAGTGTGACTAACAATATTTCATTTTTTTTAAATCTAGACTTCTTTTAAGACTTTGGTTAAAAGTGATTTCAAATTATAGGCACTAAATACATAAACAAAACAGTAACTTGCATACCCCAACTTTGGTGTGGACATACATTCTGAGGTAATACACTAAGATTTACAGCTTTTATTACCACCCTTTACTCTCATGAGCTAAATTAACCTAGCAGATTCACAGTAATGTCTTTGAGCTTATACCTGTTTAATGAACCAGGATAACCTGTTTTCAAAGGAACAGTATTTTAGTTTTTGTGGAGAAAGCCTTTTATTTCTTACTAGTTAGGTTTTAAGACTAGGTACTGAGTCACTCGGGTTCACATGATTTCCATGCATGTACATGTACCAGGACTGATACAGCAAGTGTTGTCTTTTTGCATTTATATACATATTACTATGCAATTATAGTTGATAAATGATATATTTTGTACCTAGTCTACCCATATACTTATCTGAGGAGGAGTGAATCTTATACTAGGTTTATAATTCCTCCCCTCCTCTTCACCACAAACTTCCAAGCTCCAAGTGTCCAGCTACTCAACTCCTCACTTACTCCTAACTCATTGTCTTTACTCAGTTCAAAATTGAAGCAGTTCAAAAAGTGGGCAGTTAGAACAGCTGTGTGAAGTGAAGTGGGATGGCCTCATAAGCTGCTTCCCACCAGGCCAGCACAGCAGTAGGCAGATAAAAGGGAGCCATCAAAAGCTCACCTGCAACTCCTTCATCCTTAGAAAAGGGAGGAGCAATGACCTCTTGCTGCTCTTGAATGCAAAGGAGGATGCTAAAAGGAGAGTGAGTGTCCGATGCTGCCCTGCTTGGGACTTTAATTCTGGAAACAACTAACCTGCTCTCTGAGCCACAGGAATTCCCCAGTGCATCCCAGACCACCATTCCCATTTCGCTTCCTTCCAAGCCAGCAATGTGTCACTGATACCAAAACAAGAACACAAAAAGGCCAACAGGCACAAGGCCAAAAGGTGGGTGCAGAAGGGGACAGCTGAAGAGTGGGGCCAATTTACAGGCCAGACACAGGCCTACGAGTCTAACAAATTCCTGGAACAGCTTCCACTAATTAGGTAATTGTACTGGTATAGAAACATCTCCTCCTTTTCCTTATTTTGCTCAAGATCTGTTTTCCACTCTATCCCACTGTATGCCACTGAAAGTACACGTCTTGCTCATCTTCCTACTGCCCTCTGAGCCATGCCCACCATCATAACTTACAGAAAGTCTGCAAACATCTTGATTTTATGATTATTTGGCACTGACATTGCTCACTTATAAAAGATGAGCTTTTCTGGTAAGTCATCACTTTTAGTGGTTACATCTTTGGTTATGTCTCAAGACTAATTTGGAGGAGATGGTTGGGGCTATTACGCAAAGCTAAGAGTCACAGCTGTCTCTACTTCATTCCTCTTTTACTGACTCAGGAATAAAGAAGCAGCTGAGAGTGGGGCTTCAAAAAGCTATTTTAAAGATAATTGACACTAAAAAAAATGAAAATAAATAAATTAAGACAACTGACATTTTGTGCCTTCCCACGTGAACTGAGCGTGACAAAGGTGGGTAAGGACAGTTCTGCAGTCCACCCAGGCCAGCCTTTCCCAGTCATCTCAGGGATGCATTTGTGGATGCCTGACCTTGGTGCAATGACCTGCCGTACCCTCACATGAGCCCTGCGCGTTAGGAATGATTATTGAAAGTCTAGTATTTATTACATACCTTGTTAGGTGTAACTATTTAGACTGCACTTGGAGGCTCAGTAAAAGCATAAAAAGGTTCAATGGTGAGGACGTGGAAACATATATATTTTCACATTAGTTGTTTAGAAATAACTTATGTTTATAAATATTTTTACTCTAAGTTAGGTTTTCCTAACAAAGCATTGGTGTTTAAGCCAGATTCCCTGTAATAGGAGCTAAGTAAGTCTCCTGACATAAATATAGCAAACAATATGACACCTACCCCTGTACAGTATTCACCTTGACCTAATTCCTCAAAGCCCTCTAAGCGTTATCATTTCATTTAACCTTCATCCATCTAATAAGCCTTTTCCTGCTGATCGGTTCACATCTTGCACATGGTACCCACCAGAGCCACAACAGCATCAAAGTGGAAAGAGACAAAGAGACCAACGTTGACACAACCTGGGAAAATCCCCTGACATCTGCCTAGGAGACCACAACACATCATGATTAAAACCCTACCTCTGCAGCTACTATGTATGACTTTAAGAAGGTATTTTAAGAAGCACAATGGAATTAAGGGAAATATGTTTACCATACTGTTAACAAGCAAAAGACCAACTAGAAGCAACCTGAATGTACTATAGGGATTTCATAAATTCATGTATATAAATATGATGAAATATTCTAAAGTCATGAAATTATTAAAAATTATACCTATAAAACCCAGAAGTATTTACTATAATCCTCTTTATAAATAAAAACATATACATATTATTCTATTAAAAATATACACATAAATTAAAAAATTAAATTTTATAAGGAAAACTGTCATTTATTCAACAATTTAACAAAGAGTCTACCATGAGTCATGCCCTAGGTCAGCCGCTAGAGCTAAAATGGTATTTAAAAAAAAAAATAGAGATTTCACCTCTGCCTTCGTGGAATTTACAGGTTTTATTACTAAGTCAAAAGAATTGCAATTACGTGAGTATGTGGGTATTCTTTCTTTTTTCTAAATAATAATGCTTATATATTAATATTTTAGTAATATTAATCTACACTTTTAGTAATCTACACTTTGGTCTGGCCAGGTATGTGTTACAAAGCCTGTATTGGAGGCTAGATACTTATGACAAATGTCAAGAAGTGGCACCCAAAATGACAGCTATTGTTCCAAATGTCATGGTGCATGTCACTGATGTCCTCGCCCTTTCATCCAGTAAAGAGGAAGAAGTCACGCTGCCTCAGGCCCCTCTGGCAGTCCTCTCCCTTCTTGCTAGAGCCTCCCTAACTACCCCCCAACCAAGCGACAAGCAATGGCTCAGCTACCTTTCATTAGAGAGCTGAGAGCACAGGAAGCCATTTCTGATCCCGAGAGCCAGCCCCTCCACACCCCGCTCAGGGTAACTAACACTCAGCTAACAAAGTGAGCACCAGGCCCAGCTCCCCAGCAAGACTGCCAACCTGCCCATGATGATGTATGCATAACGCAAATCCCACAAGCAGAAAAAGATTGTTGAAGGACTCTGCACTTTGCCCAATAATTTCTCCAGGAGAAACTCTCATGAATGTAAACAAGCTAAGGTCACACAATGAATCAGAAACTCATTCAGCTTATCTTCTCCTGAGAGCCTTTCTCTTGTGGAGATAACACTGCCTTTTCCTTGCACTGACAGCTTTGGACTTGCTACTTATTTACAAAAACAGTAAAAATACATTATTTAAAAATGCATACAATTGAGAAAACTACAAAAGAAATGGCAGAGGGAAGAGAGGAATGTGACTGTGGAGAGTCAGGTCAGGGGCCATAAATCTCTGCTAGTCGAAGCGTGGTCCGTCTACCAGCAGCGTTGACGCCACTTTCAAGTCTGCTGGGAATGCAGGCAGAGGTGCGCACTCCACCCGAGACCTTCTCACTCGGAATGGTATTTAATAAGGTCTCCCGGTGTGTCACATACACATAAAAGCTTGGGAGTCACTGTTCCAGATACCTGTAATGATCTATTTTTATACCAGGAAGGTGAGTACACTTAGAATTATTCTCCAAAATGTCCACACATTTTACACAGTCTTCTCATTATGTGGCACATCTCCAATTTTGCCTACAAATGGACCCCATCTGTACAAACTGGCAAATGGGGATTGTTACAATGTGGGAGAAAGAATTCTACATGAAACTGATCATCAAACAGTAAACTCAGATACGGATAGAACTTCAGAGATCACATAACCCCATCCATTCACTTTATGAGAAATGAAACCATGTGGTTCAGGAAGGCTCATGCCTTTCCCCAGGGTCAGACTGCTAAATTACTACGGCAAAGCCGGATTACGGCTCAAATCTCCTGATCCCCAGTAACGTTCTGTGATCTACAATATTGGTTTAATGTGTCATGACTGAATTTTTTCCCTTATACAAACAAATATTTATGTTAAAAGAGAAATCGGTATTAAGTTAAAAAAAATCATTTAAGCCAGTACCTTGTATATGTGATAACAGAGGCCCGACATGTATTAGTTTGAATGAATGATCAGCTTTGAGGCAGAGACACTGTTGTCCACATTTTCTCAAAGGGCTGAGCTGAATTATAGAATTATTAAGTAATTCCCGTATGGGAGAAACCACAGAGCTCAATTTTAAAACAATTTATAATGCCCTCTTCCCATCACCAAAAATCACCCTTTATCTTTATCACAGTCAGAATAGTTTACATGTTTAATATTTGAGTCTGTTCTTAAGTAGGACTTTTAAAATTATTACTTAGGATACTGAAGAATAGTAGTACTCACCAATACTAATTTCATCATCTGTTTCAGCATCGCCGATACATTCAAACTGGAAATCTTGCAGTGACTGGGAAAACTTCTGTACTGCCATAGACAGATCTGTAATTCAAGTTTAAAAGTCATAAGTTGAAGGTACCATGGAATACTCAAGTTTCCACATGTCATATAACTTTGATGTCAATACTGTATTAACCAGAGCCTTTTAAAA
Organism: Anoura caudifer; assembly: GCA_004027475.1. Classification (NCBI taxonomy): domain Eukaryota; kingdom Metazoa; phylum Chordata; class Mammalia; order Chiroptera; family Phyllostomidae; genus Anoura; species Anoura caudifer. The sequence goes on along the minus strand of PVKU01005339.1, from coordinate 97,803 downwards.
TACCAGCTTGACAAATACAAGCTGAATGTAAAGAGATCACTAAGAAATATTTTAAGAACTGGATCTGCTCTGCTTGAAGGGGATCTGCCTTTAAGAAAGTTTAGGCGCCACTCATGTATTATCTGGAAGCCAACTTCCTGAAGGCTTTACCAAAAAATTACCATTCATTCCCTACAAATGGAGCATTTAATTCTATTTTTTAAAAAAGTGGAATGCTACCGAGGTGGCTGGTGGGGAAAAGAAAAACTAAAAAGCAGTCGACCTCTGATTAGAACGGGTCATCAGTGTTACTCTCCACAGGCTGCGAAGCAGGCAGAGAATATATTTTTACCAATAAACTACTGGTTTTGATCTTCTTCTAATGTGAAAGGCCACCTGGAAGGTTGTTTACAAATAACCTTGTGATTTATTGGAGACGTACAACCAAACATATTCTTCAATCCTGACTTCAATGTGAACAACGTCCAAAGTGTGGCTAAATCCAGAAGAAGAAGAATTCTTTGTTCCCGAAGAGAATAAAGATGAGTCCAGAATAATGAGAAGGAAATCCCTGGGAGACAAACGCCTGGTATGCAACCTAACAGAATGACTAAAAAAACAGTCTCTGGAGCCAGGCTGCCTGGGTGGAAACCCAAGTCCCACCACCCACATGACCTTGGGCAAATGATTTATCTTCTATGGGCCTCTGTTTCCTCATCTGTAAAAAGTGAGTGGCAATGGCATAACCACCTCATAGAGTTGTTTTAAGGATTAAGTAAGTTAATATCTGTAAAAGGTTTAAAACAGAGCCTGACACTTAAGCACTATTTATGTTTGCAAAATAAATTTAAAAATAAATCTGACAGTGCAGTATCACAGAAGCTTTAAAGGTCCCACCTCTCAGAACTACTCTGGTCATCTATGCCAACCCGTCCAGAGAAGTCTGCGCCGGAAGGAAAACTTTTGGGGGCAATTCACTCCACATTTCATCGAATGGTATCTCCCCTGGGTTCAAGTCCAATACCTGAACCCTCACATTAAATTCAAGCAATAGGACGCAACAGAGACTCTCTCTGACCAACCTTTAGTCGGGGTCCTCTGAGCCCTCTCTTTACCTAGGGCTCTACTTTGGCTCCCCTTCCTCAGTGGCCCCATGTAGCCCTGTTTTAGCAAGAATCCTGCCAAGTCAATTTAGAGAGAATACCCAGCCTGGATATTATCTGATCAAATTCCTCCTCCCCCACCCTTGATGAAGAATTTCTTGGCGTATCTTCCTACCCTTGGTGTCTCCTGTCAGCAATCTTCCATTCACACCCCACCCCCAACCTGCTCCCCTTAGCTATGAAAATACCCATTTGTTCTTGTTGCCTCCAGAGTTAAGCCTGATCTCTCTCCCCCCATTGTGACACTCTTGGCATCTATAGAAACAGTCCTGAATAAAATCTTCCTTACCCTTTTAGCAAATGTCAGAATATTATTTTCTTTAAGAGAACAATTATGGTCCATGCCTAGACATGGCCCCATGATTTATTATGGTAACCCATCATTCATAAAACTCCAAGCCCATGTACCTATCAAAGTAAGCACTCACACATGAATAGGTCTCCAAATACGAAGGTCACTTTCAGCACCACTGTGATCCAAGTACTCACCAACACACTGACACCAAGAACAATTTTGAGGACCAGAGGCCTCGAGCCTCAGAGAGGCTTTTAAAAAACAACAATGAACACAAGACTGAATTTTTTTCGATATTGATTGAAAAAAATAAGTCATGCTCTGGAAAGAGGATATATAGTAACACCTCTTCCCACAAGAGGGGTAAAATTGTGGGAACAGCTCACATTCTCCTTGAGAGGTAGGTACTTTCAATTTAAGAGAGCAGAAGTCTATCAGATTAAAAATGGCTCTGCTCGGACTTTCAGGAGGAAAGATGAAGAGAGCCTTCATAGTGAATGATCAGTCAATGAGAAAAAGGCTTCATCAGAACTAGACTCCATCAGTTAGCTGTGAAGCCTTGAACAAGCATTCGTCCTATCTAAGACCATTTTTCTTATCCATACAACAGAGAATTAATACTGCACAGGTTTGTTACAAAGACTCAATGAAGATATGGCTGGTACATACGAGGCAACTCAATAAATGGCTTCAGTTGTCATTCCAGCCCAGCTCATTAAGGTGGAGGAGTTAGCTGGCCTTCCAGACAGAAGTGCACTGTACAAAAGTGTGTATTTATGCTACAGTGCACAGCTCTGGCTGAGGCTAGAGGAATCCTAACCCCTGTAGCAGATGGTATGAGAATACAAAGACAGGAAGCACACTTGTAGGATTCTTTTAAGCCAAACTGTATGTGGGTACCCTCACCAAGACCTGGCAAAAAGCATTCTATTTAACATCCATTTATTTTTCCATGTACTACATAAAGGCTTATGCTAAAATGGATTTGAAGTTACAGATGCAATTCCTACACAGTGAACTTGAGAAGGATGGAGGGGGTTATATGAGTACATCATGATACTTGGGAACCCTATAACAGAGATCCTCCTTCTCTCTCCTCCTCACCACAAGCACGTCTGCGTTTCCCCTCAAAACTCAATGAGTTATCTGGAAGCTTTGTCCTAGGGAAATCTTGACAACCCCTAATGACTGACCATTTCCTCCAAAATTGTTCTTTGCTTCCCATGGCTTTGCTCCTTGACTAAGAAAGGTAAGCTGCTGCGTCCTTTAACAGAGATGCACCATGATAATTCCTATCCCCAAACAAGAACACATTTGCCCACTTTGTAGGCTACCCTTCTCAATATAGCTAAGTGATTGAGAGTGTAAGCTCTCATGGCAGGTTACGCAGGTTAGCTTCCTGCTTCTACTAATCACTAGCACAATTGTGGGCAAGGTCCATAATCTCTCTGAACTTCAGAGTCCTCATCTGTTAAATGGTATGGAACCCACCTCTCAGGGTTATTGTGAGAAGTAAACAAACGAGGTAATATAAATGAAGCACTTAGAACAGTGTCTGACACGCACTTAAGCACTTAAACGTGTTGGTTATTTCTATTGAGCATCTCAGAAAAGAAAAAGGTAAAATTTCAGGAATGAAGGTGTAAGCTATCAGACCTTAGATATCCCTGGGAAGTGCTCAAAGAAACAGTCTGTTGATGGCAATTTCAAATGCTTACTTGGTGCACTGCAATCATGCTGTAACAGAGAGAATCTGATGAGTCAATATTTCTGTGTAAAAGAGTTGGGTGTCTGTTTCAACCCCAGATAGAATCAAGAACACATGAATGATCTCTTCACAGTCCTCTTAGAAGCATAATGAGAAAGGATTATATAAGATAATATGGTTCTCAACTAGTTCAGATAATTCCAAAAATAAAGGGGAAAGTTCAAAATATAACTTATTTTCAACTTCAAGTATCTTATTTCTTGATGTTCCTTTTACTTTTCTCATTAAAAAAAAAAAAAAAGTACTGATGAGGTCAAAAATATCATCAAGGTACAGAACTTATGGTGTTTTCTGGCAGGAATACTGACCGGGCTGCTGAATGAGGAATCCAGCTCACATGTTTCATCTTGGCCCCATCTCTTACTGTGCGCAATTCTGACTCGGAAAACCCGATACCTTCTGTAGACGTAAAAACCACGTGAAATAAATATTCCCTCTATCTAAAGCTTCTGAGCACTGATCACATATGCAAAACCAATGTACTGGTTCTGAAACCTTTCAAATAAAATTCATTCACATGTGATTATACAGACCTTGAATTTGAAACTTAAGTTTTTAAAGCTTATTGTTGAATGTTAAAGGACCAAGTTGTGTAATGATAGAATGAACGTCCTATCTTAAATGCAAAAAGAAAGCTCAAGTGAATAAAACATCACAACCAGGAAATACAGTTAAGGCAAGAAAGAGTATTATCTCTTTCTCCCTGCTTCTACCCAATTATTAGAAATTGAGGACAACCAAGAAAAATATCCCAGTCAGAGCTGCTGTGGCCACATTCTACAGTGAAGGCAAAGGAATAACATTTACTAGCAAGCAAGGTTGTACATAGTAAAGATGCTACAAGCACCACTCACACCACATCCTTTCCACTTGCCTAACCTGCAAGGTAAGCATAGGATACCTTCACATGTATTCTTCACCTTGTAAACGGGAGGAAATTACACTGGGCTTTACTCTGCAATGGTTTTATATCAAAGGGTTAACCTATAGCACCCATCATTGCATGATGCTAATGAAATGCTGAAACTTCTTTTCATTAAAGAAACACAAAACAGCAAAGTACAGTTTAAACAGTAAAAACGGTTTAATTATAACTCTCCTTACACACAGACTTGAGAGCTGGAGCCTACCTTTAGAAGTGTTAATAGAACTACTTTTACAGTGTCAGTTATGGAAGTGAGCTGTACTTATGTCACAACAAGTAAAACTAGCCAGTCCACTGGTATAAGGGTGTAAGGCAGTCCCTCCTGAAACCCAGTTGCTCTGGGATTAGATTTAAGCAAGACTCACAGGCATACATATTAAGCAATATATCCAGACATATTTGTGGAATTATCATCTCCACGCTGTCATGAAGAAGGCAGAGAGTAAGAAACGATGGGAATTCAAGGTAAACACAGAATATAAACTTCCCTCCAAAAGGACAGAGTCCGGTAGGAACCTGAGCCATGTAAATAAATTCGATCAAAGGACAACTGATAAAGTCTCCACCAGAGGTTAACATCATCACCACACAGACAGTATTTACTATGTGCCTGATATTTTTCCACCCATTTAATGTAAGTTAAACCACTAATACAACAGGCACATAAATTAGATATTATCACTCCCATTTTACAGATGAAGAACCTGAGGCATAGAAGTTAGACTTCACCAAGGCCACACAAACTAGTAAATAACAGAGACAGAATTTCAAACCAGGGAACCTGGTTCCAGAATCCCCACTTAACCACACTGCTACACTGCTCTGCATGTAGAGACAGCAAATAAAAAGATATAATCAGTTGTGCTTGAGCGGATAGAGAAGGCTTCTCAGAGGAAATTAATGAAAACGGGGACTTGAAAGACTTATCAATGCACTAGGCAAGACCAAATTAAGAAAATGTCCAGAACCTTCCAAAAGGCATATCCTTCATATCCAGCCACACCTATCAAGACTCACACCAAACTGAGGTACTAGTTATTACCACAAACAAACCATCCAGTCTCTTGTACCTCTGTTTATATTGTTATTCAACCTTCTTGAATGACATATACTCTTCTCCCATGTTCTACTTCAACATCCCTCTTGAGCCCCAATTTCTTCCAGTACCTTCCTAATCTCCTTTACACTTGCCCACTTCCCACTATGTGTGACTCTCTTGCTGTGTTTTCTCTATTTTACCTTCTATCCAATTACCCAAAAATACAGCTTATCCACCTTATTTTAAAATGTACTAAAAGTGAAAGACTGTACCATCCATGAACACTGTCATCAACACCATATCTTTAGTACAACAGGAACTCAATTGTCGAAACCATGGATTTCTAAAAGGTGGTTACATACTCCAACCTTCTGGGTGCCACTAACCTTCACTTCTTCCCATTCATGCTCTTGAAAGTCCCTAATGTGGGTTTTTAAGCCACTTGCAAAACATGTTATCTATTGTCGTAAACAATAATAAGAGAAATATTTTACTATCTATAAGAAACTTTGATATGCATTACAATGCTAGCAATAGTGTTAGTAAGATGCTTCACTATTTCAAAATTCTTAATTCTAACAAAAGCTGTGAGGGCTGAAGCTCTGAAAAGTTATGTAATAACTTACTTTGTCCAGAATCTAAGAGCTAGATTCCAAACTGGGCAGGCCTTCTGTTTCCCAAATTGGATGTTTTTCCTAATGCAGTCCATAGCTAATTCCCCCAAAGTAACAGGCATTAAAACCAGGGAGGGCACACCTTTAGACAACATCTACCTTATCCTTTACCTGCTGCATAAATTTTGAGATGGTTAAGATTCTTACTGGACTCTGTGAGAGAGAGCTGGCTATGCCTATTAGCATGGAATAAGCCAGCACAAACACATCATTAAATGGTGTTAAATGAAACACCATGCTAAGACTCAAAGGAAATGTTTTCTAATCCCACCAAACAGCTGAATAATATTCTTGGTCCTAAGTTTCCTGAAGGCAGGTATATATTCTTCATCTATCTTCACCCTTAGTGCCCAATAGAAAGCAAGCACATCAGAAAAGAGGAAAGATAAGAAAAATATATGAGTCATTTTAACCAAACTGCTAAAATTATTCACATTATGAAGGTTGAAAGATGAGGAAAGACTTGATTCTTCTTCTAACTGGCCTAAGAACTTTAATTTTTGAACTTTCCAGTCCTGCATCTGGACTTCCAGATAACCTTCTAATCATCCCCTGCAGGACTCACGCGGAGACAGTAAACATCGACCTGGCATCCATTATCCAGACCACCGGAGCGTGGCCAGACCTCCTGGTACCCCTCATCCTGACAGCTGCCTGATAGCCATCTTGGACCAATCTAGGGCTGAGAATAAAGAAATGGACTCAAGAATGTGCTCTTTACTATAAGAGCTTTTAACTTTTCTTTCTTTTTTGGAACATTTCTGGAGTTTGGCCTACCTGTGTTCCCAGTTTGCAAACTCCAAGACCATTGAATAAATCGCTGTCATTTATTTCTAGTGAAGCCTCCAGGCACTCTCTGAATTCATTCAACAAAAGAAACCAGAGGGACCAGAAATAAAGAGAAAAGTGTACACCAACTACCAATGTGTTCATAATATAAGAATCCACTATAGGTAAATTATTGAAAAGTTTATGGTACTGGGAACACACATGAGTATAACTGCAAGCCTTAACTTAATAATAAAAAAAAAGTACACAGAATATATCAAGGAATTACTAAATAAACCTTGGTTTTAAGTACCTGCAGTTATGTTTTCAGCATTCTCTCAGGGAACTACAAATATCAAATTGCTAGACAGAGGAAAGGGAGATGAAAAGAACACCGTGTATGCCAAAGTATAGAAAAACAATGAGAAAGATTCATTTCCATGGCTCTGACTTGAACAAAGCTTTAAAATGCTCACTTTGCTATCTTCTATTTTACATAAATGGCTACAAAATAGTAGTTGTCCGGTATTAACTAAACAGGGCCTAGTACAGGGGGAAACTCCTTCCATTCTCGCTCCCCAGGACATCTTGGCAGCTGCTCTTTGGTGGGGGCCATCCCTCACCGAAGGCAGGAAGATGGTGGCCACAGAGAAGACAAAAAAGCCTCTGGAGTCGATCAGCTCTAGGCTCCCACTTGTTATGAAAAGTGGAAAGTATGTGCTGGGGTACAGGAGAGTCTGAAGATGATCGGAGAAGGCAAAGCGAAACTGGTCACCCTGGCCAACAACTGTCCAGCCTAGAGGGGACCTGAAACAGAGAGCTACGCCATGTTGGCCGGGACCGGAGTCCATCACAACTCAGCAATGGTACTGAACTGGGCACAGCGTGTGGAAAATACTAGAGTGTACACACCGGCTATCACTGACTCAGGCAATTCTGGTATCACTAGAAGCATGCCAGAACAGACTGGTGAAGAGGAAGTCATGCAAAATTTTTCTATAATAAACTGGCCAGCCCTGGCTGGTGTGGCTCAGTGGATTGAGCACAGGCCTGCAAAGCAAAGGGTTGCTGGTTTGATTCCCAGTCAGGGCACATGCCTGGGTTGCAGGCCAGGACCCTAGTAGGGGGCATGCAAGAGGCAATCACACACTGATGTTTCTCTCCCTCTCTCCTTCCCTTCCCCTTTCTCTAAAAATAAATAAATATTTAAAAAAAAAAGAAAAAAAAACCTGGCCACTGCTTGGTTTAAAAACAGGAAGGAAAAAGAATAAGACCCAGGACAAAGCTTGGTATTAATAATTACTCAATAAATGTATGTTGAGCGGAAGTGAAACTGAGTGACTTACAGTAATAAAATCAAGGAATTCTCTTTCCTTGAGGGGCTTGAGAAACACAACCATGAAGCAATAGCTATGTCCAGAGGAGGTCACAGGAGACAGAATCACCAGGGGCCAACGGTTCTAACATTGTTCTTCATGCCTTTGTTAATACCAAAAGTGCAGACTGCTCTAGGCCACCAAATTAACTTGCTGTACTCTAGGGTGTAACAACATTGTTCTTTTGTCACTGTGAAGTTGGTAAAACAAATCAGCCTAGCTTCAGATGACCTCATTAAGTTCCATACCAGATATGTATGCAGGGTCTCATTTCTGCACCCTGCTTGTCAGTGGATACAACCACCCTTCTAGCAGGCAATATAGGAAAATCAAAGCATGTGTTTTCAGTGATGAACTAAAGTCTTAAGTGATGAGTGTGCTCAGATCTGAGAAGAAGTCCTTGTTCAGAATCAATCTTCATTTTGTGTCACGGACTAAGTGTGGCCAAAAGTCCAACAGACATGTACGTCAGTTCAGGGATCACCACTTACTGCAATGTCTTAGAGCAGGCACTTAGCTTCTCTGAATCTCAGATTCCTCATGTACACTGGGAAGATACTAACCCCTTGCAAGCCTGTCATGAATATTACATGAAATCAGCCTAGCACAGTGTCTGGTACATAACAGAAACTTGAAATACAAGTTCTCAACAAATGGCAACTATTAAGCCACTATTTATTATAATGGCAAATGCAGAATATGAAATATTTTTATTGTAAGCATAACACAGTTAATCTGTGTATTAAATTACTATCTTCAAGAGCGTTTCAGCAAAAATAGTGGGCTGGTTTCTAATAAAGGCCAAACAGTTCATAATCCCATAAATGATATGTGTCTGGCAAGCAGTTCCAGAAGATTCTGCCCTGAAAACAACAAACAGGAACCAACACTTGGCCAGATTTTATCCAACAGTTTCTATAAAGCTACAAATTCCATGAAAATTAAAAACAAAAATCCCACAAACACTTCACTCTTGCTACAGCCCAAGTTAAAAATAGAAAGTTCAAAAGATGAAATAAACTACCCTGTCTTCCTACCCTGGGGAAAAAACCTGGGTTCGGCAGTGGCGGGGGGCGGGGGGGGGGGGGGGGGGGGGGGGGGGGGGGGGGGGGGGGCTGAGGGGGTGGAGTAAGGAAACAACTGCACATCGCAGTTTCTCAGGATTCTCTTCCGGCCTCAGTGAGCATTCCTTTGCTGCCTCCTTTGAGATTTCTCTTCCTCACACTCTTTCCCTCAGAAGGGTTTATCCTTAGCCGCCTTGCTGGAACTCAATTCTTATTCTCTCTTAAGCAGTATTATCTGTATGTATCTATATGTAGGCAACTCCTAAGTGGTGGTTTCAGTTTGAATGCTGGAATTCCAAGCAAAATTTCCTAAAATATCTCCCTTGCCTTTTTTTGTGTTAACTAGAAAATGAGTTACCCAACATGACGGAGGACTTTGCCGTTTTCCTACACTTTCTGGCAACACAGGGAAGGCCTGCGACATTTTCTGGGCTTCCTGGCCTACTTTCCACCCCTGACCTCTCCTTCCCTAGTCCGATCACTCATTTCCCACTGTTTGCTGGGAATCTGCAACTTAGACTCTTACTAACAAGCTCGGTAGTGGGAAGTGCTTTAGTGACCCAGCCTACTTCCCCCCCGCCCCACTACTTGAAGTGCTATCTACCCAAGATGACAAATCTAGAAGAGCAGCTGGTGTTACCTTATCTTTCAGATCAGCCTAGTGCCAACTCTTAAAACTTATTTCTTCTATCCATCATCATGCCCTTGTTGGTATCATATACCAAGTACATTTGTGGTTAAATCATGATTTGACTCATTTAATTTCCTTTTTAAAGCATGGCACTACCTCCCACCTACTAGACAATGCAAAGTATATCATCTTTTCCCTGTGTTTCTTAGGCTATCTTTTTTCTCAAATTGTTCTTTACACCTTCAGTATTCCAGCCAAACACATAAATCTACACCTTCATTTTCCCACCATCCCCTTAGTCACCAGCCCCTCTCCACGTTGGCCACAGCCCTAGGATAACGAAGCGCTGGCAGCACCACCATGAAGCTGCATCATGCCTTACAGGGGCGGCCGACTCTACGTGCAGACGATGCACATAGCTTCCTCTCGTCCTTTTAAAGAGCCTGTAAGGCCTGCCTTCCTACACGGACTGATCCGAAGGCCACCCTACAAAACCGCACCAGGGCATCTGCTGATTTCCAGATACCGAATACCAACACAGCTTATCGTGCACAGAGGGGACCAGGGCTTCAGAAAGCCATGGATACTTTTAGAGTATCTTCCTGGTGCCACTTTTATTAGAAAATTAGGGGAAAGGAATCTAAGTAACTTTATACTGGTTTACATTTTTTGGAATGCACATATTGTGGGTAAAGTAGAATTTATGTGAATTAAGTTGTATCTTACTACTTCCATTGAGGCAGCCAGTTTGGGCCAAGCCATGTCCATTTTCCCTTTCTCTGATAGAAAATTTTGAGAAGTATTACACTACTGTCATCTACCTCTTTTCTGAATGTCTATTAATACACTATACAATTTTTATATTATTATATTTACTTGTAGATTAGTCCCATAACACTCACCAAACATTAAAGCTGGTGGAGGACAGAGAAGCTCTGCAATCTTTACTGCATCCAGCACAAGGCCTTGAAAATAGGACTCTGTTCACAGACAGAACAGAATGCAGGAATTCAGAGCACGGATTTAGGAAAGGTAAACTAAGACCTTTCCAGGACTGGCAAAGAGCAACGAGAGATAAGAAGCCAGATGGTTAGAGGCAGACTTGCCTCTAGCTGTAAAAGATGCTATGAGGAAAACCAGAGCTCCAGTCAACAAACGTACCTAACCAGCTGGACAGCAAATCAAGTAGATGAGATCTGAGAAGCCAGAGAGAATGGTAGAAGTTTCTTTCATTTAAAATCTTTTGGCAAGCTGGGCAAACTGCAAAGCCATGGAAGCTGACCAAAGCAGCCCAGATATTTTAGCTGCTGACCTAAAATCTCAGCATTGATTTAGAAGAAACCCAACTCTAAAATGATTCTGGTGGTCTAATCAAGTCCAATGAGGAGAGCATTTAGTTTTAAAAAGTTTTTAATTCTACAAACTTAAATCATAAGAGAAGAGACCAAGTGCGGGCTATTTCCTTGTATCATTTCCTAACACAAAGAAGTCCCACTAGAAAATGAGAAGAGCAAGGATTTGGGTGTCAGACTAGTAGTTAAAGTATCAGTTTCACTATGTGGACAAGTCAATTAAGCTCTTCAGTTTCAATGTACTTATCCAAAATATGAAGGTAGTATTAATACATCTACTTCATATAATTGTTTGTAGTGACCACATGAAGTCAGCATAGCACCTAATGAGAGCTGGATAAACTATCATAACTACTATTATTTTTCAGGAGGAAATAATTGACTGGAAAGATGTCATTCTTGGCTCTCAGTTACTAGACTGTGTTACACTTACCACCCTGTGCTTGCCAACCAAGCTAACACTAACGTGACGACAAACACCGTTACAGTCCAACTGTTTCTATTCCAAAAGGTAAGCTCACCGTAAGTGCATTTTCCCATCAGCTGTTTAGCCACACACAACATTAAAGTTCTACAATACTTGCATTGCCTCTGATCATTGAGACATTAAACCTTTATTAAAGTATCATCTCAGTAGTTAGATATCTGCATTCCAGCATTCCTTAAAATATTCCTAGACCCCATAATGAAATCTAACCAAGCAAAGAAACTAGCTAACATACATGACCCTGCAAAGATTGTCTAAGCATGATTTAAATGGAACAGCAAGTTTAGAATGCAAGTACAGCTTAAGTGGCTGGCTATGTTTATTGTGACACCACTATTTGCATTTTCACTATTTTATTTTTACTGATTTGGCCAAATAAAAATGTGGAGTGCCATGTAATATCATGGCTATACATGACCATTACGGTTATCGCAAAAGAATAGAGGCATGACTAACATCCCCTTAAAGACTGGAAATATTTTATAATGAATAGTAATTGAAAGGCGAGCACATAAGCCTCTGTCTTGGCCAACATGTGAAGTATGCTGGCATCATGCCTCGTTCCTCCAAAAAAGAAACAGAAAAGAAGGACACTGTAAAACCGCGGGGGCAGGGCTGCCAGTCAAGTAGGGCACAAAGATCATTATTCTCCATCTACATGTTTTTTGTAAGTTGTTTTCAATAAACTTGGTACCCTTCCTACATGTTGACAGACTTCATTTTTCTGTTGTCCTGCCCCATTTTGAAACACTGAAGCAAGTTTTCAAAACTCTTTCAGGAAAACTGCATTTGAACATTGTACATTTCATCTGTGTATCTTTAGAGACAACCACTCACCCCATCTTTAATAGAGATATTATCACAATAGAAATGATGATTTTGGTGGGACATGCTTTACTACTTTTTTGTTCTAATTTAAATTCCAAGTATTCTGCTTTTAATACATTCACTTACTACAGCCATCTCACCACCTGAAATACTCTTGATGAGATTTTTCAAATCATATCTATATTCCTTACCTCACTGGAACCCCAAAGGGAAACATAATTCCCCTGGACAACAATTATCTCCATTTTACAGATGAGAAAACTAAAGCCCAAGGTTAAGTGATTTAACCCAGCAACAGAATCAGGCTGCAATCCTAGCCTCCCACGTCCAGGTCACCCTTCTTTCTTACCACTTTAAATGAATATTCCCCTTAAACCTATAATTTTACCGTACTGGGTTTGGCTCAATACGAAATAAAATAAAAATTTTTACTAGATCGTTTATAATCTTTCTTTTCTTATTTATCGCTTCTTACTTTTTAAAAAAATCACTCATTTTTATAGATCTTGCATCTCCATCATGTAACTATTTTAACTTCCTGTGTATTATATATTTACATGGATGGTCATTATGAAAATGCATGATGGCTGTGAAGAAGATACACATTGTATGTTTAAAAGATTATTTTTATTTGGGGGTGATTAATTATATTCATCAGAGCACATAGATAAATCTCAATCTTTTATTCTAAAACCTGAAACTCATTCACCTAAATGCCATGCTGCTTCAGTTGCCAACATTTCAATGATCTGCGCAATCAGCCACTGCCTCCTAAGATTCCGAATAACTAAGATTTTACCTTAAAAACCATACCGTGTCCAACTGTGTCAACTTGGACAACTAAGCCTGGCTTTAGAGCTTCCCACACTCTGGAAGTCATATTGTCTCTAATTATCCTACTGCGACAAATAAAGGGAAAAGGGACTTTTCATACAAATGTTACACACAGTTTATGCCAGGCTTTTCTTAGACAGCATGTTGCCTGCCCATGATTAAGTCACCATTCAATTCAAAAACTTAAAGTTTATGTGGTTTTTCACTTCCTCCTGCCTGGTATTTTTGGCTTACTTCAAAACTTAGTATTACTTCCTCAACTAATACAATTTGAAGGTGCTGTAATTTTCATTTACTATAGCTCATACATTCTAAAATGCTAAATGTTAAGAAAGACCCATACCCAATTTTAGAGTTATTAAAAATATACTCTGACCTCATGAAACTCTTTATATTTTATACTTCACTCATATTGAACAATGGCATCTTTCGGAACATCTGACGCTGTCAAGTAAGAACCACCACTAATCTCAAGGAGTCAGTCACCCAACCGAACAAACAGCACACAGCGCACGTCCTCAGGTGCCTTTTCCTACCTCAGACCTAACAACATGAAAAGCCTGTTCTGAAAATACTCAATCTCAGAGTATGAAATAAGAAATTAGCTCTCTCTAGCTTAGCTTCTCATTCTTGGGCATCCAAATGGCCTGAAGCCAAGCCCTGGCTGGTGGACTGAGCACAGGCCTGTGAAGCAAAGGCTTGCAGCTTCGATTCCCAGTCAGGGCACATGCCTGGGTTGCGGGCCAGGTCCCCAGTGGGGGGCATTAGAGGGGCAACCACACACTGATGTTTCCCTCCCTCTCTTTCTCCTTCTTTCACCTCTAAAAATAAATAAATAAAATCTTTTAAATAAATAAATGGCCTGAAGCCCTCATGCCACCCAGCCCCATGGGCTGGTTTCCAGCAGAGGCAGAGGCAGAGGCTCCGAGCCTAAAACATGAGCCAGAGGGAGCTACATGCAGCTGCCTGGAGGCAGCCGCTGGAGGCCCCTAGAAACGCCAAAGCAGTGGTATCCCAGACAACATTTTAACAAGTGCTCTCCGGATAACGAACAAGATACTGTAGTCTTCTGTATTTTCAGGATGAGAGATTTGCTTCCTATGCACGTTGACTGTTATCCTGCAAACAAATGTTTGTTCTATGAACCTGCATTATGTGGAGAAATAATTTGCTTAAAGAAGGGTAAAGTTTAACCCTGTATCAGTTTCCAACTGCGACAAATGCTCAACTGGTTAAGTACAAATTAATGAGCATTTTGAAAAATTAACAAAAGTAGTTCATTTTATCAAACTTTCCTACGTAAGGTTCATTTAATCAACCAAAATGTATGTATTAACTTCCCTATCCATCCAACTTCTACATCACTGTCCACAGAGATCTTACTTGCTATCATGCAAACACTTTATTAAGAAAGAACCAGAGGAAATTTGGAATACAGACTGCTCCACTGTAGAGAAAAGTGAGAAACAATTTTTATAGAATTAAAAGACACTGAAGATGGTACCTTCTCTGAATGCAATCAATTAGATCTGAAGAGAGTTTGTCAATTTGTCAAACCACTTAATTTAGAATCATCCCCAGATTACTCAAAGGCAGTGCAAGATGAATGATAATAATATACCCACTAGTTAAAGAGCACTAAAATAAGTGAGAATTTACTTAAAATGAAATGCTTTTCCCTCAAGTTAAGAAGAAACTGGTACCTAAATCATCTAAATATAACCTCACTCCCTCAATCCCTTCAGGTCTTCAAATGTCGATCAGTAAGGTCTTCCCAGACCACTATTCAAAACTATAGCACCCCCTACAGAACGAACACACACACACACACACACACACACACACACACACACTCTTACACCTAACCTCTCTCATGCATTTTTCTCAGTAGCACATATGACCATCTTAACCCTGTAACATATTGATTAACCTGTTTTTGCCAATTAGAATGTAATTTCATGAGAACACAAATTTCTGCCTATTTTCTTCACTGTTCAAATGGATCTGGACCTGGTACATAGCAGGCACTTAGTTCTGCATAAATAGGTGAAGGAGACTGAAGGTATGTAGTAAGGTCCCCCGGTAGTGGCCTTCTTAGAATGGGATCTGGGCATCCTGTACTGGCATCACAGCTTTCAGCACAGCAGTCACTTTGTTATTACTATTTTTATATGTAAACAAGACATATTATAGAATATTATATTATGTAATAAATTTTAAAATAACTCAAAGGGAATTTTGGCTGGCAACAGGCAGAGTGCAGCTCTGCAGTAAGCAGCCATGCAGGGAGAGAGGGACAGGTGTTAGGATGGGCTGTTTCCTCTCCTCTCATTTAGGGGTGATTTCGTGGGGATGTATGGAAAGGAATATGCCGGAACCAAAACATCATCCACAGAAACAATCACATTTTTTAATACACCTGAAAAGAAAGGTTTCCCAGTCATGCATTTCATTGTTAAGCAATAAGAAGCTAACCCAAATAAAGTAAACAAAGGCTAGAGTTTTCAGTTTATTTTGTACAAGTATGGAACAGAACTCAGCCAGGGAGAAGGATCCAGTGAGAAATCCACATAATGGCTGGACCCGAAAGTTCCTCAAAACACCTGTTTCTTCCTCAGATGAAATGAAGCCACCCTCAATAGATTGCACTTTTTTAATCATATGGTTCACACTTGTGTGAAAGATCTTTTACTTAGCTCTTTCTTTCCCTACTAAAGATCTTAAAAATGTCTGATTACCAGCTTAGTGCTCAATATTTCAATTCCAAATTGCAGAATAGTTCTTTCACGCTCTTCCACAAGCTGTTAGTGCCCTGTTTACAATGACTGGCAAAACCGTATCTATGCATGTGATTAAGTGCTCCAGGAATCTTATCAATTGAGTGTGAAAGATTTTTTTGCAAGTCCCCCAAAATAACCAGTTTAAATTTTATTTATACTCATTTTATCTTGTGGTTACAAGTAGTTCTAATAGGAATTAACTCAAAGTTAAAGATTTACCGTTGAAATGCGCAGCTAACATAGACATTTAAAAATACGTATACTTTGAATTATTACACACAACTGGACAGAAAGTCAGAAGTGAAGGGTTGTAGTGCCAATTCCACTGGCATTAATTCAGTGCATGACTACTCTATCTGTCAAGTTACTAGGTGATGACTTCTTTGGGCCACAGAAGGTGGACCACAGGTGATAGCTATGGTCCCTTCAAAAAGGCCATCACCAGCAGACTGCCTGGCATGTAACAAGAGCTCAATAATTTGACACAAAAAGCTTTCTAATTAATAGGATCTGTTGCTTCACAGTATAAAACATTTTTCTTCCTAAGGAAGCTCAAAGCACTTCAAATATATTACCATCCCCACCACAAGCTACACACCTGAAACCTCAGCTATTCAGACAACTGAAAACTGAAACCCTCGGAATCTCAAATTCACTCACTGCTCCAGCTTGATGTTCCTGCAGGACAATCAGCTGGGAGCTGTGGTAA
Organism: Anoura caudifer; assembly: GCA_004027475.1. Taxonomy (NCBI): domain Eukaryota; kingdom Metazoa; phylum Chordata; class Mammalia; order Chiroptera; family Phyllostomidae; genus Anoura; species Anoura caudifer. The sequence goes on along the minus strand of PVKU01005339.1, from coordinate 81,131 downwards.
CTGAATGAGTGCAGCCACTTCGGTGCTGGGTTAGCTTGCTTTCAATGTTCCAAAGGAAATGAAAGGAAACAATGATTCTAGTTCTACAGTGATAATCAGTTACCATTATCACACAAAGGCCTACCTATTTGTAATACAAGAAACAAGATCTTCTCCCACATCCAAGAGTAAATAGCCTGGTGGGAAATAAACATCTTAACTTGCCTGAAATAGTATCAGCGCAGGGATAGTATTCCATCCACCTGGAGAGTGGCAGAAGATGGTTAGAAGCATGAGTAGGAGTTTAGGGAAAGAACAGGGGAGAAAACTAGCTACAGCTCCATTTAGAACACTTGTCCTTCCTTGTTGTTTCCTGAAGAAATCACTAAGATTTCCTCTGAAGTTTTTTTTTTTTCATCCACAAAACTAAAATAGACAGACTGGAGTCTCGGCTTACAGCAGACCACCTCAGGGATTTCCCTCGAAGCCTCAGCTTGCCAGAGTTTGCACATTGCAGTCATTAGTACAGACACAAAGGAATGCTTGCTCTCAACCTAGGTAAGGACAAAATAACAATTTTCAGATTAAAGTAAGTACTTTTCATACTGAGTTATTTTTGCCAAAATTAATCACTGCTTCTACAATGGAACATGGTGGGAAAAGATGTCTTTTGCACAGAGAAATCGCCTTTCCGGTCAACGTTTCAGTGACACTGGACCTCTAATGCTTCCGCTTAGGCTTGGAGCAGGTAACTGGTAGGCCACAGGTCAGCTGCCACTGACTGAGAAGGGACACGGAAGCGAGCGAGGCCTTCCAGGTTCTGCAGTCTAGGCTAGCACCTGCAGGGAGAATTCAAGGGATGTGTCAAGGTCAGTTACACGGTGGACCCGCCAAAACAAGAAACAGTCCACAGTGGAATTTCCTTCATCCCACACGTCTCTGGTCACAAACACTTAACCTTCATGCCTGCAGCTTTTAAGGAGGGACCACATTTCACTAATTATAAGAATAAGGTTCTTTTACATCCGCATGACCATTTTATAACTACCAATGCGTATTTCTTAGTCCTTTCCCCCTTTTCACCCAGTGCCCCAACCCCCTCCCCTCTGGCAACCACAGAAAATATAGTCAATGATTATACTAACAATATATGGTGCCAGGTGGACACTGGAAATATCTGAGGAAATACTTCGTAGAGTCTGTATGTCTAATCACTAAGCTGTATACCTGAAACTGATACAAAATAATATTGAGTGTAAGTTGTAATTGGAAAAAATTAAAAATAAATAAAAATAAACAAAAAGTGTAAAAGAACATATTCCACCCTGGCTCAGTTGATGGGAGTGTGATCCCATACATGAAAAGATTAGGGGTTCAATTCCCAGTTAGGGCACATACCTAGGTTGTGGGTTCAATCTTTGGTCAGGATACATATGGGAAGCAACCAATCAATGTTTCTCTCTCACATCAATATTATTGCTCTTTTTCTCTCTCTCTCTCATCTCCCTTCCTCTCTCTAAAATCAATAAACATATTTTTTTAAAAGAACAGATTCCTTCTTTACTTTTCTCATGATTTATCTCTGCAAAGTGGCCTTGCAGTCAGTCAAACAAATCTTTCTGCTTTTCTACCCAAGCCCCGCATGGGACTGGAATGAGGCTGTCAGCTTCTACCTCCTTAGAATGGGAAATCAAGAACAACCACAAGTGCCCCCTTTACTCTGTGCGTGTGTGTGTGTGTGTGTGTGTGTGTGTGTGTTAATAATCCAGTAATCGAAGCTTCCCCAAACTTGTGTCAAACTACGGCAGTGGTGGAACTGTCCCTGGAGCAGCCAGTTCCGACAGTGGAACACAGGAGAGGCAGAAGGGGCAGCTACCAAGAGCAGGGTGTCCACCATTCCACATAAAACTCTGCTTTGCGGGCAGTTTTCCTCCTTACCAACCACCCCCTTCCCCCTAGAACATACAGCTCAGGATAGTGTTCACCACAAGAACAGAATTATTATCAAGCAGCAAAGAAAAGATGGATTTAAATCCTAGTTCCATGACTGACTGAGTAGCATTTTGTTACCTTGAGGATATTACTTAATTTCTTTTTCAAAGTTTCAATTTCCTACACATAAAAGAATGCTGCTGCTTACTTCACAGTGTTGGTGGGAAGACCAGAGAAATTCAGAGCACTGGTGTATATTAAATAAATATGTTTCTCCCCTCAACCCCAGTTCCAAAGGAAAATACTGGATGCAACATATAAAAATGTGAGTGAGGGAAGATGGATGGTGACCAGCATCCTTTAAAAAATTTATATTCAGCACTGGCTGGTGTGGTTCAGTAGATTGAGTGCCAGCCTGCAAACCAAAGGGTCACCGGTTTGATTCCTAGTCAGGGTCCATGCCTGGGTTGCAGGCCAGGCCCTCAGTGGGGGTGTGTAAGAGGCAACCAACACTGATGTTTCTCTCCCTCCTTCCCTGCCTCTAAAATAAATAAAACCTTAAAAAAAAATACATTCAAGATAGAGGTCATGGAACAAGGGAAACTAAAGTATGTTTTATAATTTTAGATTTCACTGTCATAGGAAAAGTTCCAAAATCATGCAAAAAGAATAAGCGCACATACATACTAGCCTTAGCTCAAAATTAGAAGGAAAAAAATCAACTCTTAGCTTTCAGGATGATACCAAGTAACTGAATCTTAAAAGAAAAAAGTATATACATGCAACACATCACACACAAAATCTTTTCATAGAGATTCACAGCTCTACGTAAAAGCCTTTACCACAAGTGATTTAAAAAATCTGCAGCTGGACTAGAGGTCAGCTGCACTCCGCAGTTCTGTGTGTGTTGGGGGTGGGTGTGTGTCAGGAATGAATGTGGTTATCAAGGCATTTCTAAGTAGGGAGCCCTTGGAACAACATTAGAGGGAGGGTCATGGGAAAAGAAGTTTTGCTCACCCTACTTCCTGGCGGCATTTTCAGTACATAAGCCATAAGCTACTCATGTTTACAAAATGGAACAAGAAAAAAGGGGCTTAGTAGATGAGGGAGAGCATACACTAAGATCACACATTGCTTACACATTTTAAATCTGTATTTAAACTCTAGAAACAATTTAAAAGACAGGCAGTACACTTCACTGCGCAAAATATTTAATCCTTACTGCTCTTATAAGTTGAATTAAGTTAATTTTTTTTAAAGCCCATCATACAAATGAAACTTAAGAAAGAAAACAGTCAAAATATATCTCCTTTATCCTTCTCAGGATAAAGTATGCAATTTGAAGTTATTTTTTTGTCATAAAAAAACATTTCTCAGGACTCCAAGCTGTCTTTAAAAAAAAAAAAAAAGATTTTATTTATTTATTTTTAGAGGGAGGAGAAGGGAGGGAGAGAAACATCAGTTGGTGGCCTCCTGCATGCCCTGACCAGGGACAGAGCTTGCAGCCCAGGCACGCACCCTGACTGGGAACCCTCCGCTTTGTGGGACAAAGGCCAACCAACCGAGCCACGCTGGTCAGAGCCAGGATTCCAAACTTTCAAATTTACAATTCGTCATGTTAAAACAAGATTGTTTAAGAACTGGATGAATGTGTCCTGGACTTGACATAACATCCAAGAGCATTTTAGTTACCAAAGGTCAATATAGTTCCTCATTTTTAAAATGCTTTGCTAGAACTCACAAACCAAAGATAACCAGTTAACAAATCTGAACTGAAATTATACAAGCTGCCTTTCTTTTAAAAAGAAGACTCTAAGGTAATTCAATTCAAGGGAGAAAACAAGTCATTGCCACTTTTTACTCTGGTTCCCTTGTCTCAATCAGGGCATTCTAGAACATCATAAACACTTTCTAAAAGATCTCAGACGACGTCTGGGCTTAACAAACAGCTTCTTCTTAAATTCTCACGTACATAGTTCCTTTGTAACTGCAGATTCACCAGTGAAAGTGGTCTCCTGATTGCCTCTATGTTTAGCAGCATTGAATGCAACAGGAAGGTGTTTTTTTTTTAATCCCTGCATCTTCTTAAACAAAAGAAAAACGAAATGTTCAAACTTGAAATGTAATAATAAACAGATTTCCACGTGTTCATTTAAAAAAAACACATTTCTACTCTTCAGTTATTTTTAGTACTTAGAGGTCAGTAGTAGTGTATCTGCAACATTTTTTATCACTTTATATAGGGATTATATTGTTTACCAGCTTCACACATATTACTCTCGCTTATAAAAATCATAACCTCTCCTTACAAGAAAAAAGGTAAAATACCAACACATGATGTTCTGACTGAACTGCAAAATGAGGGGGGGAAATGTACACCTGTTAGAATTATTGAGTTACAATAAGTCTTTAGGCTAATGTCAGATCGTTCACATAGATATTCTTGTAAAATTTAAAAAAAGATGGTGCTTAGATGACAGATTCAGACTTAAGCATTTACCTCATTAGTCACAATTCTGTGAGGGTTTGAACAGACTGCATCTCTGAAATATCAGCATCTAGACTTCCCTAGTATTTCAATGAATTTCAGTTCCTTCCAAATTTGAATGACAAATGTACGTTAAAGAAATGTCCCTCTTCTATCCATCCCCAATTATTAATACTCAAGATAAAGAACATGTGTAAATTAGTACCTCTCAGGCATTATAATAATTATAACCAAATCAGTATTTGACATTATTTGACATAAGCTACAGGCTTCTGCAATATATCTATAACTATTTCTCTATTTACTTGAGAAAAATAATTTGTTACATTGAATATTCTCCCAGCTCCCACACTCTTCATCAAAATACCCTAAAACATGTCAGGTACAAAAATAGTCTTCTTTTGACATCTAGCAACTACCTACTATGTGCAGAACATTACAAGGGATTCTAGTGGGGGGTTTTTTGTGTTTTAATTTTTTATTGTATTTTTCCATTACTATTTAGTCCCCTTAAATGCCTTCCCCTCAGCAATCACCACACTGTTTTCCATGCCCATGAGTCCTTTTCCTTTTTGCTCCATCCCCCACCCCCTCACCTCCCCCCACTAGCTGTCAGCCTGCTCTCCATCTATGAATTTGTCACCATTTTCCTTGTTAGTTCAGTTTGTCCATTAGATTCTACATATGAGTGAAATCATATGGTATTTGTTTCTCTTTCTCACCTTATAAAAAGGCTGCTATGTGGCCACATGAAATGGCCACATGACTGTCTTCTGAGGAAGCAGTGCCCACTACTATGGTGCTAGAGGGTGAGCCCCTTTCAAATCCTCTCCCAGCAGGTTAGTCAGTGTAAGCCTGTTACCATTTAGAACCACTAAAAAGTGTTTCAATAAAGATTCATTTTTCTGCTGTGAGTTTTATACGATAGAGTTAATTCATTGAACAAATAATTAAGCATCTACTCAGGGTGGTCACTGAGTCAGTGCAGAACTCGGTGCTGAGAGTAAATGGCAAGCAAGGCCAGGATGGGCCAGGACATCTAGGCCTAGTGGAGCAGGCCAACTAGGACAACCGTCAACGCTGACTGACAAGACACCAATGTGATCGCCAATAGAAAAACCAAGGGAAACACAAAAGTTGTAAGGGCAAGCTGAGGTTAGAATTAAAATGATACATGAAACGCATGTAGTAATAACAAAATTATTACAGCAATAAGAAGAAGACATAATCCCTGACCAGACTCTGCGGTAATACTATACCTTCTTCTGTCTCCACATAAACCCTACAAAATCCTCCACCGTAATCATCTTCATTCCATAGATACAGAAATCAACCTTGAGCAAGATTAAAGGACTTTCCTCATATGTGTGCATCTGGAGCAGGGGAGACATGATTACATAACCAGGAGGCTATTATCATTTGTAATAAAGTGAAAAATTCATTAATATCAAAAATTGGTGTACATTTGAACTTCCCCAGTTACCTTTAAAATTTGTTTTTCTGCTTGTTTACAAATAAGGATTCTAGCAAAATCTACTCATTGCATTTTCTTACGTCTCTTAAGTCTCCTAAGACCTTTTTATTATAGAATACTTCCCTGTTCCTTTATTTCTCCTTTCCCCAAGTCTCTGACTCATTGACAACACTGGTTCAGTTGTTTTGCAGGGAGGCCCAATTTCTGGATTTAGCTAAGTGCTTCCTCAAGGTGTTGCTGAACTTGCTCCTCTGTCCCTGGTGTTTCCTTAAGTCAGAAAGTTAAGTGTAAAGGCTTGAAGAAAGGTAGAGAGGAAATCAGAATAAATGTGTTTTTCCCATCTCCTTTTTGTCTTTTTTCCTTTTTTTTTGCTTTTTATTTTTTAATTTCTTTCTCGTTTTTTATTGTACTTTTTTCCATTACCATTTATCTCCCTTACACCTCCCTACACATACCACACTGTGGTCCATGTCCATGAGTCCTGTTTCCTTTTTGTTCAATCCCACCACCCCATAACTGCCCCCGCAAGAGCTGTCAGCCTGATCTCTATGAGCCTGTCTCTGTTTTGCTTAGTAGTTCAGTTTATTCATTAGATTCCACATATGAGTGAAACCATATGGTATTTATTTGTCTTTCTCTGACTGGCTTATTTCACTTAGCATAATGTTCTCCAGGTCCATCTATATTGTCAGAAAGGGTAAAAGTTTCTTATCTTTTGTGGCTGACTAGTATTCCATTGTGTGAAAGTCCCATAGTTGTTTTATCAATGCATCTACTGTTAAGGTGCATCTAATGCATCTGCTTATGTTGTTTTAAATTAGTATTTCAAGTTTCTTCCCAGAAGTGGAATTGCTGAGTCATAAGGCAGTTCCACTTTTAAGTTTTTGTGGTAACTCCACACTGATTTCCATACTGGCTGCACCAATCTGCATTCCCACCAACAGTGCAAAAGGGTTCCCCCTTTCTCTACATCCTCTCCTACACTTACAGATTCACTGATGATAGCCATTCTGACTTGTATCAGGTGATATCTCATTTTGGATTTAGTTTGCATTTCTCCAATGATTAGTGGAGACAGTTGCCTTAAAGGATACAGACTATATCAAATGGATTTTAACTGACATCTCCAGAGCATTTCACTCCGAAGCAGCAGAATATACATTTTGAAGTTCGCATGGAACATTTTCTAGGATATGCCATGTGTTAGGACACAAAACAAGTCTCAATAAAGTTAAGAAGACTGAAATTATATCAAGCATCTTCTCTGATCACAATGCTATGAAACTACAAATAAGTCAAAAAACAGAAACTGAAAAATACACAAAGACATGGAAGCTAAATAGCATGTTATTAAAAAATGAATGGGTCAACAACAAAATGAAGAAAGAAATGAAAAGATACCTAGAAACAAAAGACAATGAAAACACAACAATCCCAAATCTGTGGGAACAGGGAAAGCAACCCTAAAAGGGAAATTCATAGCATTACGGACCTATCTCAAGAAACAAGAAAAAGCTCAAACTATCAATCTAACTTTTCACTTAAAGGAACTTGAGAAAGAACAACAAACAAAGCCCAAAGTGAGTAGAAGGAAGGAAATAATAAAGACCCAAGCAGAAATAAACTAGAGTCTAAAAAACAATATAAAAATCAATGAATCCAATAACTTGTTTTTTGAAAAGATAAACAAGATTGACAAACTTTTAACCAGACTCATCAATTAAAAAAGAGGGAACGTCCGGCCAAGATGGAGGCGTAGCTGGATATGCTGTGCCTCCTCTCACAACCAAGATTAAGGACAACAAAAATACAAACCAAAAAAAAAAAGGAAACCCAACCAGGACGGAGAAAAAATTCAATAGTGCGGGCGTACGACAACATTCACCCAGACCGGTAAGAGGGGCGCAGCCTAGTCTGTGGCCGGGGGAGTCGAGTTGCAGGGGGATAAGCCAGTGGTGGTCCTGGGTGCACAGTCACCCCAGGCGCGCAGGCGCGTTGCCGAAGGGGAGCAGACCCAGCAAGGCGCACAAGGCAGCTGACCGTGGACACACATTCTCAAACAGATAAACCAGGCGAAAACAGGCAGCAGGACAGACTGGGGCAACACAGAGCCCTAACACCAGGAAGCGAAGCCTAAAAGCACCCATTGAAAATACTTGTGGGGGCTGAGGTGCTGGAAGTCCCAGCCTCACAGGAGAGTTCGTTGGGTAGACCTTCAGGGTCCTGAAGCGTGTGCAGGCCCACCCACACGGAAGTAGGCACCAGAGGGTCCCTGAGGGGACTGAAAGCTGCGAGAGAACGTGGAGCAAGCACCACTGTTCTCTCTTAAACCCCGCCCCCACATCCAGCATCACAATCCAGCAACTGGGCTGCCCCACCCTGGGGAACACCTAAGGCTCCGCCCCTCACTATGTAACAGCCACGAGCAGACAAAAACAGAATGACCTAAACCAAGGATGGCTCAGACGGGAGAGCAGACCGCCCCGGAGCTGATTCATCTGGGCAACCAGGAGGTGGTCAACCTACCAGATGCAGAGATCATAGCACTGGTAGCCAACCTATCAGAAGCACAGTTCAAAACTCTGGTGATCAGGAAGCTCACAGAATTGGTTGATTTTGGTTGTAAACTAGAGGAACAAATGGAGGCTACAATAAGTGAAATGAAGAAAAATGCACAGGGAACCAATAGTGATGGGAGGAAAACTGGGACTCAAATCAATGGAGTGGACCAGAAGGAAGAAAGAAACAACCAAACAGAAAAGTATGAAGAAACAAGAATTTCAAAAAATGAGGAGAGGCTTAGGAACCTCCAGGACATCTTTAAATGTCCCAACATCCGAATTATAGGGGTACCAGATGGGGAAGAGGAAGAGCAACAAGTGAAAACTTACTTGGACAAATTATAAAGGAGAACTTCCCCAATCTGGCAAAGGAAATAGACTTCCAGGAAGTCCAGGAAGCTGAGTCCCAAAGAAGTTGGACCCAAGGAAGCACACACCCAGGCACATCATAATTACATTAGCCAAGATTAAAATGAAGGAGAGAATTCTAGAAGCAGCAAGAGATAAGGGGACAGTCACCTACAAAGGAGTTCCCATCAGACTATCAGCTGATTTCTCAAAAGAGGTCTTGCAGGAAAAAAGGGGATGGAAAGAAGTATTCCCAGTCATGAAAGGCAAGGCCTTTCATGGCAAGGTCATGACCAATCTTGGATGTATCTGCTTATATCCAAGATTGCTCTATCAAGCAAAGCTTTCATTTAGAATGGAAGGGCAGATAAAGTGCTTCTCAGATAAGGTTAAGTTCAAGGAGTTTATCATCACCAAGCCCTTATTATATGAAATGTTAGAGGGACTTATCTAAGAAAAAGAAGATAAAAAATAGGAACAGTAAGAAGAGAGCAAACTCAGTTATTAACAACCACACCTAAAATAAAAGCAAACTAAGCAAACAACTAGAACAGGAACAGAACCACAGAAATAGAGATCACATGGAGGGTTTGCAACAGGGGAGTGGGAGGAGGAGAGAGGGGGGAAAAGTACAGAGAATAAGTAGCATAGATGGTGGGTAGAAAATAGACAGGGGGAGGGCAAGAATAGTGTGGGAAAAGTAGAAGCTAAAGAAATTATGATACATGGACATGAACTAAAGCGGGGGGGAATGTGGGTGGGAGGGGGTGTGAAGGGTGGAGGGGAATGAAAGTGGGAAAATGGGACAACTGTAATAGCATAATCAATAAAATATATTTTAAATAAGGAAAAAATAAAGAAAAAAAGAGAGCCAGCTTAAAAAAATTAAAATCAGAAATGAAAGAAGAAAAATAACAACTGACACACAAAAAATTACAAAGGATTGTAAGAAAATACTATGAACAAGTATATGCCAACAAATTGTACAATGTGAACAAAATGGATAAATTTCTAGAATCATATAGTCTTCCAAAACTAAATCAGGAAGAATCAGAGAATCTGAACAGATCAAAAACTCCCGACAAATAAAAGCACTGGACTGCATGGCTTCACAGAGGAATTTCAGCTAACATTCTGAGATTACCTCTCCTTCTCAAAGTATTTCAGAAAATTCAAGATGAGGGAAGACTCCCAAGCTCATTTATGAGGCCAGCATCATCCTAATTCCAAAACCTTTTTTCTATTAACAGAAAATTGTTTACACATGCCGAACTGACGTTAACATTTTTCGCTGAAAAAAAGACAAATTTCTTAGCTTATAACAATAGAACATAAAGACCCTTTTAGAGAAATTAATCTGTACTCTCGAGATCAAAGTGTTTAGTATCATCTATTTCCTACAAAAAAAGTGTGATTAATTTTTTTTTTAAATCACCTGAGAGACAGAAGAAACAGGTTGCAGAAAAACACACACACACAGATACCTTTCCGGGCTGCAAGCTGTCTCTATAATCCAGTCCCAGTTCATCACATTTGATAAGACGGTAGCCCTTCCATGATCTGTCTCCCTGACATCCTCTGGGTACCCAGAGCCCCATGATTTCTCAACCCAGGTCTGTTCCAGAAAGACATCTCAGGGGGATTTCCACCAAGTTTTCCCTCTCACCAGAGCTATCTGCAAGTGATAATCGGGAAGCCCTTGGCATGGATCCACAGGAAGAAAATTATGGAAAATGGAGAAGTAGAAAAACAAGAAAAGCTCACAAAACTTCAGAAATCTCCACACAACAGTGAGAGCTGTGTATACCTACCTATTCCTTTCTCAAGCCCATTGAGGCTTCTATTTCCAAAAATCAAACTGTGGGTGGACAGCAGTATGTCATCTCCCACTGCCCCACTCCACGAGGTTCAGAGTAGAAACAGTAGGGGCACGACCTTTCAGAAAAATGTCAAAGGTCTGAAAACCAACCTTACCTTCCTACTGTTTCTCTTCACTGTTTCTCCCTTCCTACTGTTTTGTTCCTCTTTTTTGATTTCTGAGCATTGTATGTATGCCTTTTCCATATCACCTATGTAAGTAAGCAAAGACAGCTTACCTAATAGCACATATTTCAAACACTTACATGGTATAAGCAAAGATTTTAGTATCATTAACCTTTACCAATTCCTGAATTAAAAGCTGCTGTATGACTGGAATTCATGAGGATCACTCAACAAATGAACAATAAAAGAGAAAATAATGTAGAATGACTTTGCTATTAGAGTCATTTTTGGTACTTTGCTATTAGAGACATTTTTGGCATTTCCTCTCCCAGAGTTTAGCAAGCCTCTTAAGAAAGAAGCCACAGACAAAAAGGGGGATTCCACTCACCAAGAGAAAATGAAGGCAGAAATTTCATTGACTTGGCATTGGCTTAGCATAAAGTCCAAACACATCAAATGAAAGGCATCGTACAAAATAGTTACAAGAGAAAATCAGAGCAAGATGGGAAATGAGAGATATGTACTGCAGGTCTAACTCTTCAACTCACAGTGAAGATAAGGAGCCCAAAGGGGTCAGGAGGAAGTTTCCCACCCATTCAGCTAAAGCCATTTCACACTGTCCTTAATATGCATTTCCATTTCAATTCTGCATCTTTCATCACTGTGAGACAACTACCTCTTTCTTTATACTTGTGAATTAAACATGTCAAAGAAAAGGCTCTGTCTTTGGTTTGACAAGCATACTTAGAAACCTGCAAAAAATAGAAAACTGAAAACTTCAGTCTGTTCTCCAAAACTGTCTTTCTATAATGTCAAAGTCATTCATTAATAGACATGAAAGTCACATTGGTTGGATGGGATTTTTTTCTCCAACAGGTTGATATTCTGAAGCCATCAGGTATAAGCCTTTTCATAATTCAAAAGTGTCTTACCTATATATAAGTACTTTAGGAGAAATGCTGAAAATCTTGAAGATCTTTCCTTTAATATAAGAAGTGTCAAGTATAATGGATTCAACATCCATACATTTCCCATAGCTTTAAACTATTTGGTATAGATCAATGTGCAGACTCTGAGTATCTACATTAAAAAGGAAGTAATTAAGAAGTCAGCCCAATGGAGCAGATTCTTTTGAAGGACCCAAGGACCTGGAATCTAAGGCTGCATGGGCTCTGCAGGTGCTGGGTACAGATGACAGTGGAATTTTAACTCTAAAGGTATTTTTATCAAACCTGTTGTTTAAAGGTTTTTGTATTTCATTTTGATACAGTAAAGTTGCAGAGGTTTTCAATTATCTGCCCTGAGCCCTATTTATTCCCAATAAATTCTCATATTTGCATGTGTGTGTTACATGCAACACTGAAGAAGGTAACTTTTTCAGAAATACAAATCTCATTGTGACAGAAACATGTTGTGTGTGGCAAAAAAGCAAAAGTAAATAAAAGATATATCCATGTTTCACAAAACCACCAAAAATATGCAAGATCAAACTACCCTTTTATACTGCAAGGCATTTGAGAACTATTTGCTGTCCTCACCATGCTCTCATAGAGCAGAAGTGTTTCTCAAACTTGAAATGTACATTTGAATCACCTGCGGTATCTTGTTAAATGCAGATTCTGCCTGCTGCAGATCCGATGAACTCAAAACATTAAGTGCGATCTACCATGTGAAACGGATGCTGCTGGTCCATGGACCACACTTGGAACAGCAAGATTCTACCTTTCACCGGCACCAAACTGACATCATGCTGTGTGCTATTCCTTTCTTTGAGCAATTTTGGACCAACCGCTTTGTGAACATTTCTTCCAATACACACCACCAAGGAGAGAAGGACAGAGGACAAGAATTACAGCAGAAGTCTATTTTGCCCACTGATCCAGTTTTAGCCACATATCTAAGAAGAATTTATTGAATCAATGAAACGTTTTTGCAGGTAATTTTATGTCTATACTATTAGGAAATCTATTTTATCTTCTTTAAGCAAGTTATATACTATTTGGTAAATACCTTTCTTAAATTTAAGCTTTCATGTTTGAGTATAACAAATCTCTATAGGCTACTCCAAGCATGATCAAAATTCTCACAAAATGAACAGGTAACCTCCTTAGAGCTTTGGGAGGACCAGGCTGACCCACGCTGGGGAGTCAACATCTTCAGATCAAGAGGAGCTCTCTTGAGAATCCAATACTGGGGAGCCTAATCTGCACTTGGATCTGATTTAAGGATGAATTCTGTAACTGTGCTGATGCCATAATGGATTGAGACTTTGCAGGTCTTGGGGAGGGTGTGGTGTATTTTTCAAATGGGAATGATGGGAATTGTTGTGGCCAGAGGCAACACTCTGTTCCACGGTATTAGCCAAAGACTGTCCCTGTAGTATTTCTCATCTTACATGCTCTTATCTAGTGTGACCTTGCCATTCTCCATCAAGAGGACTGATGGATCTGGGCAGGCGTGTGGCTCTCCCAATCAAAGCAGAGGGTAGAAGTGATGCCATGTGCCCTTATGAGGCTGGGTCACAAGCAGTGATGGCAGCTTTCACCTTACTCCCACCTGGTACCCTGGCCCATCATGCAGGAAATTCAGCTACCACAGCCAGGGTGTGAGGACACCCCAGCCACACAGGGAGGCCATGTACACAGGCTCCTGACAACTGTTCTGGACCCCAGCCATCGAAGTGCCCTTGCTGTGGCCATGGGCACTGTGCAGAGACAAGCCAACTTCACTGTGTTGTTCACGTCCAAATTCCTAAACTGTAAGATCCATGAACCTAGTAAAATGCCTGTATTTTATACACTAAGCTCTGGGGTAGTAACTGGATAACTTAAAAACCACACTATAAGACTCATTAGACCTTTTGGTGTTTGGTTAAAGTGGCTTCATATTGAGTAAAGTATGAGTTTGAGTAAAAAAGTTTATGATATACATTTTAGCTGCCTAATGGCTTATTTATTCATTTATTTGGGTTTAGAAGACTGAGTCATGTGGCTATATATGATTTCTAGATAGATGATGTGTGACTGCTCATTAATTTGTACTGGTTTATTTATAAACTTTACATTTAATTTGCATTTTGTTCTACTTGATTGAACGTTCAATAAATATAATTCTTTCCAAAAATATTGAACAGGTAATAATATTTACTATTGTTTTCAAAATAGACCTTAATGAGGACTAATGCTAGACTCTTACGGTTGACCCCACAGGCCCCACTAATTTCCTATGAGTTTGCATTCCTGAAATTGGCTTCTAATAATTTTAAAAACTGAGAATTGAGGTGTCATCTTAGAATTTCGTAGTCCTCGTGCATTATGCCATTAAATAAATCTTTACCTAATACAGCTACTATTTAAGAGAACAGTCATATACTCGTGCAACAGGGCAAACAACTCACAGGAATGGATACGTTTTAAAAATGAACTCTGCCTTGATCATGTGTGAGAGACAGAGAGTGAGAAGCAGGCGGGCAGACAGGCAGAACGAGGAGACAGAGATAAACTACATCCACATTTTTATGGCCTTCACATGGATTCAAGCCTGCTGCTTTAAAACCAGAAAATGCAGCTCTACATTTTCCCTTTTACCTCCTCCTAGTCTCATAGAGAAGGAAAAACAAAAAGAGGAAAGAAAAAAGGAAGGCAGCAAAATAAAGCACTCCAAGTTGCTTTAAACCCTTTGCTGTGATGACAAAGAGCAAAGTTCATGTAAAGTAAAGACAATCCCAAAATCTTGCCTTTTACTGGTATAATTTATTTATTTACTATAAGGATTTCTTTTGGAAGCCCTCGTGTACCTCTAATTTGTATAAAGTTAATTTTATTCACTTTATTGAATTTATCAGGGTGGCATTGGTTAATAAAATTATATAAGTTTAAGGTGTACAGTTCTATAGTATATTGCATTGTGTGTTCACCACCCCAAGTCAAGTCTCCTTCCATCACCATTTATACCCCCTTCACCCTCTTCTACACCCCCACCCCCCATTTCCCTCTGGTAATCACTATACTGTTGTCTGTGTCTGAGGGATTTTTTATTTTATTTGTTATTTTGTTTGTTTTGTTATCCCATTGTATGTTCTTGCTCCTTTATCACATATTAATTGACCATAAAGGTATGGGCTTATTTCTGGGCTCTCTGTTCTGTCCCATTGTTCTATTTTTTTCTTTTTAAATCATATTTTATTGATTATGCTATTACAGTTGTCACATTTCTCCCCCATCATTCCCCTCCACCCTGCATACCCCCTCCCACCCACATTCCCCCCTTTAGTTCATGTCCATGTGTCATAAGTTCTTTAGCTTCTACTTTTCCGACACTATTCTTGCCCTCCCCCTTGTCTATTTTCTACTCACCGTCTATGCTACTTATTCTCTGTACCTTTTCCCTCTCTCTTCCTCCCACTCCCCTGTTGCTAACCCTCCATGTGATCTCCATTTCGGTGTTTCTGTTCCTGTTCTATTTGTTTCCTTAGTTTGCTTTTGTTTTAGATGTAGTTGTTAATATCTGTGAGTTTGCTGTCTTTTTACTGTCCTATTTTTTATCTTCTTTTTCTTAGATAAGTCCCTTTAACATTTCATATAATAAAGGCTTGGTGATGATGAACTCCTTTAACTTGACCTTAGCTGGGAAGCGCTTTATCTGCCCTTCCATTCTAAATGAAAGCTTCGCTGGATAGAGCAATCTTGGATGTAGGCCCTTGACGTTCATGACTTGGAAATACTTCTTTCTAGCCCCTTCTTTCCCGGAAGGTCTCTTTTGAGAAATCAGCTGACAGTCTGATGGGAACTCCTTTGTAGGTGACTGTCCCCTTATCTCTTGCTGCTTCTAGAATTCTCTCCTTCATTTTAATATTGGCTAATGTAATTATGATGTGCCTTGGTGTGTTCCTCCTTGGGTCCAACTTCTTTGGGAAGTTGAGCTTCCTGGACTTCCTGGTAGTCTATTTCCTTTGACAGATTGGAGACGTTCTCCTTTATTATTTGTTCAAATAAGTTTTCCACTTGTTGCTCTTCCTCTTCTCCTTCTGGTACCCCTAAAATTAGGATGTTGGGATGTTTAAAGATGTCCTGGAGGTTCCTAAGCCTCTCCTCATTTTTTGAAATTCTTGTTTCTTCATACTTTTCTGTTTGGCTATTTCTTTCTTCCTTCTGGTCCACTCCATTGATTTGAGTCCCAGTTTTCCTCCCATCACTATTGGTTCCCCGTGCATTTTTCTTCATTTCACTTATTGTAGCCTCCATTTGTTCCTCTAATTTACAACCAAAATCAACCAATTCTGTGAGCTTCCTAATCACCAGTGCTTTGAATTGTGCATCTGATAGGTTGGCTACCAGTGCTATGAGCTCTGCATCTGATAGATTGGCTATCTCTTGGTCGCTTAGATGAATTAGCTCTGGGGCTTTGATCTGTTCTCCCGTTTGAGCCATGTTTGGTTTGGGGTTTTTTTGTTTGGTCTGGTTGCGGCTGTTACATAGTAAAGAGTGGAGCCTTAGGTGTTCACCAAGGTGGGGCAACCCAGTTGCTAGGTTGTGATGCTGGATGTTGGGGCAGGGTCCGAGAGGGAACAATGGTGCTTATTCCGCTCTCTCTCAGATTCCAGTCCCTTCCGCCACTTTCCCCAAGCAAATTGTCCCCTTCTGGTGCTGATTTCCATGGAGGTGGGCTTGTGCACGTTCTAGGACCCTGTGGGTCTCTCTAATGAACTCTCCTGTGAGGCTGGGATTCTCTCCCGGCACCTCAACCCCAACAAGTGTTTTCAATCAGTGCTTTTAGGTTTTATTTCCCAGCGCTGAGGCCCTGCGTTGTTGCAGTCTGTCTTGCTGCCCGTTTTCACCTGGTTTATCTGCACGCAAATGTGTGACCATGGCTAGCTGCCTTGTGGGCTTCACTTGGTCTGCTCCTTGCCTCCCCAAACTCGGTAACCGCCACCTGTGCACCTGGGGTGTGCCAGCCACTGCCTGTGCGCCTGGGACCACTAGCCACTGCTTTTTCCTGCCACAACCCCTCTCCCCTGGCCGCCAACTCCGCCCCTCTTACTGGTCTGGGTGAATCGCTGTGGGACTTCTGTAAAATTCAATTTTCTATCTGTGCGTTGGAGGGTTTTTTTGGTTCTATATTTTTGTTGTCCTTAATCTTGGTTGCGAGAGGAGGCACAATGTGTCCACCTACACCTCCATCTTGGCCAGAAGTCCCCATTATTCTATTTTAAACACTGAGTGGAACTTGATCTCTTAAGGATTTTTGTTCTTAATCTCAGTCTATAGGATCCCACTCAGCAATCCATTCATAATCCAAGTATATACTTAGAATTCAGATTTACAAGTTGTTTTTTTCCCTGAATTAGCTCTATAGTGCTCTGTACACACTTTACTTTTACTCCATTTCACAGATAAGGAAACTGAGGCTTGGATGTATGAGGTAACTTGCCAGAAATCACCCAGCTAGTGAGTTTGTAACTGAATCTGACTCCAGCAGCCAAACTATAGAATCAAAGCTCTTAATCGCTCTTTTTACTTTCGGTTTGTGTAAACTGAATGCATGTTAAACCTCAGACTTTACATGCCTGAGTGTTACACTGCATTTGTGGTGATTTAGTTTAAATACTTTATTAGAGTAATATGAAGTGTGTGAATAAATTAATCTGACTCAATATTTTAGGGCTGGCTAATTAACATAAGTGATACATGAATCAACATCTTGATGTTAATCAGTATGTTAAGTATCAAGATTTCAGGGCTCACTAAGTACTATCAAAAAGGTTAGAGATTTTTCCATTGGTAATTTTGCTCCTTAAGCTAAATGTTTGATTTGCTGAGGAGTAACAGTTCCGAGTCCTCAAATGAATAGGGCATCAACATTCTCTATGCCAGAGGCCCAGCTCTCCACCTCAAGAGGCTCTCGGCCTGTCTTCCTATCAGAGGTTCTGGGTGTTTGAGCAGATCACAGGTATGTTCAAGGACATCCTTGCATCTGCTTTAGAGAAGACTCTCATCCAAGAAGTCTATCACTGTGACTGAGGACATAGGGAAGGAATTCTCCCAGCCAAATATGGCTGTTTGTGCCTACTTACAATTAAAGGCCAATATTTTTGGCTAAATTTGGTCTAGCAGGGATGTCCAATCTATGGCCCATGGACCGCATGCAGCTCAGGAGAGCTATGAATGTGGCCCAACATAAAACCATAAATCTACTTAAGATATGAGTTTTTTTGTGATTACGTGTCACAATATACTTAATGTGTGGCCCAAGACAACTCTTCTCTTTCCAGCATGGCCCAGAGATGCCAAAAGGTTGCACACCCCTGGTCTAAGGTGATGCCCCTCCTGTTATGAGTGTACAGGGGTGGAGACTGTGGATGCCACTTGCTTCTAACTCGTATAAGCTATTCAACCCTCACTCTTTCAACATTAACTGAGCACTGTCCAATCTACTGGGATTCAGCAATAAACGAGAGGTACCACCCCTACCCTCATGGAACTTACCTTTCAATGGAAAAAGACAGCGAAATAAAATGCACAGTGTGTTAGATGGTGGTAAGTGCTATAAGTGAGCATGAGGGACAGAGATGACAAGTTGTCCAACTTTCTTTCTTTTTTTTTCATGCTCATGGGATTCACTGTCCAACTTTCTTTAAGACAGTGAAGGAAAGTCTTTCTGAGAAAGTGACTTTTGAACAATGACCTGGTAGAAGTATATACAATATTCACTGAATAGAAACCAGACAATCTCATAACTGCTCACTGAATTGGGCAGCTGACTACATGGATACTCCTTTCTTCCCAGCAGTGCATTTCAAGACACAGCAATAGCCAGCCCGCTGCACTCAGAGGCCCACACAGAGACTCCCACCCATCCCTATACCCAGGACCCCCAGAGTGGCCCACAGAAGCCATCTAACCGAATCCAAAAGCCCATTTCTCAGAAACAGCACCATTCCATTGACAGGAGTCAGATACCCAGCAAAATGAAGAGATCTACCCAGTTATTTAGAATCACTAGGATAAAATTCTTCGCAGTGTAGGCTTCAAACCGTTAAAAGACCACAAAGAAGGAAACCTAGTTTATACTGTAAGGCTCCAAAGCATCATTCAGTATATTAAAGATAAAAAAGTTATTTTATTGACAGATGAAAAAACATTGAAAGACTGTACAAAATTATATAGCAAAGAGAGACAGAGGAGAGAGAGAACAAACTATTATTTAAGCAACCAGCTTCAAGGAAAAAAAGCAATTCAAACTTTCCAAATTATTTGACATGGCCCACATCATCCTTACCTCAAGGCGTAATCAAAGACACACGCCATTCTGACGGTCCTTGACAGTGGAGGGACTCAAGCTTTGATGTTCCCATTCAGCGTTCCTAGCTGAAAATCACACTGTGAGAAGGCAGCACTGGCTTTCCAGCTGTAATTACCATATTTTGCTGTGTATAATGCAGACGTTTTTGCCCAAACTTTTTGGGGAAAAATAAGGATGGGTATTATATGTGGGTATAATGACTGCATACTATGGGTATAATAATCCTGTGTCTAATACACACAAAAATGTGGGTGCACATATACACAGCAAAACAAATTCCAGCCTCAGTTCCAGTCCTTGGTCAGAGGCTATCTCCGCGCACATCCACGCACCCTGAGAGCACTGACACGCAAGGCTTGACTGCCATGCGCACCGAGGTCAAACGCAGGACAGCTGATTTCCTTCTAAAGTGAACTCATCTGCTGAGGCTGACCAGCGAGCAGAAAGCTAAACTGGTAGGGAGCAGTCCTGTGATGGGGTTCGAGCTCTTCCTCCCACCGGATCCTGGACAGAGGAAATCACGGCACCCAGGTGGAAAACGCAGCTGCACATCCACAGCACAACAAGCCTTCCCCAAGGAGAAACTCCCACCATGCAATTAATCTGATTTGAAATTTAAATGACAAACTGACTAATCAGGGACTTTATAGTCTTTATGAGTCCCGAGTCTTAATGTTTCACAAATGTTAATGATTAAAAAATATAATTTCCATAAAAGTAAAAGCTAACTCCACTTTTGTATAATGAGAGGAGGGGAAAAGCAAACCTCAATAAAATGCCAGTTGAAAAAAACTCCTGGCATTTACTCTGGAAAATACCTCTGCCTGTGGATGATCAATCAATAAAACACAAAAACTGTACTTTTTTTCTGCAGTATGAGAGGGTCGGTCCAAGGCAAGAGAGTTGACTCTAAGCAAAACAAAAAGGAAAGAATAAGCAATGGGATGGAGGGACTGTAGTGGGCTCCGAAGTCGGGGCCCAGAGTCCACAGCCACGTGCTTCCTTTGCCTTCTGTCGGTGTAAATCAGTGTCACGGGAGGCCCACAGCGCCCACAACAGGCACCCAGGGAGTCCACATACTCAGTAGACCCTGCTTTGGATTATATGAACACAAGTAACTCATTTCAGAAGTGCTTTTAAAATTACTACTTTGAAAATTAACTTTGTTTATCTATAAAATTCAGGTACACAGATACTTTGTTTCCTATCACTGACGAATAAACTAACGCAAAGCATAGCAGAAGAGATTCTTAGACTGGAAATGTAAACTCTTCAATCTAATCCTTCCTCTTCCCACAAGAGCATCTGGCATATTCTCCAAAACCAGCCAAAATGCAAGACAGGGGCACCATCTGTTCGACTGCTAGTAGCCATGATTGCCTTACCCTTTTATTTTCTGCCTTTAAATCACAGGTTTCCTTTTGCCACATGAAATCTACATCTGTTAATAAATGCAAAATAATTACTGACATTACTGAATGCCAAGACTCAGGGTTTACACCAACTCAGTCAGCTTGTCATGTCACCTAAAAGTTACCAGACATCCTTTTGTGGTAACTACACAGACAGGAGCAGAGCAGGACAGGCCAGGTACAGAAGGTCACCAGGGCGGAAAGCCCCGGGTGCCTAGCAATGGGCAGAACTGGGAAAACAAGGACCTCACCCCAAGGTACAACCTTTCCTTCTCTAGCACACTGCTGGTCATGCAGTTTGCACCCTCTGACTTTTCCTCCCCAAGGATAACATCAAGGACTCGGTAGTATTTCACGTCCAGACTCAGGCAAGCAGCAAAATCATACAAGCAAAGCCATGTTTGACCTCCAGACCAGCTGCTATGACTAACAACCCTCTACTGTGGTGCCAACGAATCAGTGGAGACCATGACTCTGAATCAACACACCTGGAAAACAGATGAATATTCTAGTGAGATCCTCCCCCGAGACCTCCCTTAAGATTCCTACCTGCAAGAGAAAGATAAAACCCTCAGGATGAAGGACCCAGCACATGCTCTCCCTCCTGGGAGCATGTCCTCCTCACCTTTCCCTTCCCCCTCTTCTTCCCCACAGCCACGTACTTCCTAAACTCTAAGGTTCTCCATGAGACTTGCAACCAGGGGCACAGCGGGCAGTGGGAGCTTTCCTCAGGCTAACCCCTTGAACCTGTCTCCAAGACCCCGTTTTCTCTGACTTCCTGGTGAGCTAAGGAAGAACAGATAAATAATTTTCATTACATTCTTACAATGGAATATTATTCAGCAATAAAAAGAAATGAGCTATCAAGCCACACACACACACACACACACACGGAAAAAACCTTAAATGCATATTGGTAGATGAAAGAAGCCAATCTAAAAAGACTAAGATGGAAGCATAGGTGGACACACTGTGCCTCCTCGCACAACCAAAATTAAGGACAACAAACATTTAGAAACAAGAAAACAACCAGAACTGATAGAAAATTGAACTGTACGGAAGTCCAACAACCATTCATCCGGACCAGTAAGAGCGGCGGAGTCGCAGCAGGAAAAAGTGGAGGTTGGTGACCTGGGCACGTAGGCAGCAATCAGCTGGCAGACCCCAGGCGCATACATGGTGGCTAGCGGACCCTGGGCACGGAGTGGCAACGGTGCAGACCCAGTGAGGCCGGGCAAGGCAGCTGGCTGACCAGGTGGTCCCACATTCATGTGCAGATAATCCAGGAAAGCAGCAGAAGGGACTGGAATCCAAGAGAGAGTGGAGTAAGCGCCACTGTTCCCCCTCGACCCCACCCACACATACAGCGTCACTACTCAGCAACTGGGCTACCCCACCCTGAGGAACAGCTAAGGCTCCACCCCTCACTATGTAACAGCTGCAACCAGACCAAAAAACAAACAAACAAACAAACAACAACAAAAAAAAAAAACCTGCAAAATGGCTCAAACAGGAGAACAAATCAAAGCCCCAGAGCCAATTCATCTAAGGAACCAAGAGATAGCCAACCTATCAGATGCACAATTCAAAGCCCTGGTGATCAGGATGCTCACAGAATTGGTTGATTTTGCTCACAAATTAGATGAACAAATGAAGGCTACAATAAGTGAAATGAAGGAAAACGCACAGGGAACCAATAGAGATGGGAGGAAAACTGGGACTCAAATCAATGGAGTGGACCAGAAGGAAGAAAGAAACAACCAAACAGAAAAGAAGGAAGAAACAAGAATTCAAAAAAAAGAAATGAGGAGAGGCTTAGGAACCTCCAGGACATCTTTATAAAGTTCCAACATCCGAATTATAGGGGTACCAGAGGGGAAGAGGAAGAGCAACAAGCAGAAAACTTATATGAACAAATAATAAAGGAGAACTTCCCCAATCTGGCAAAGGAAATAGACTTCCAGGAAGTCCAGGAAGCTCAGAGAGTCCCAAAGAAGTTGGACCCAAGGAGGAACACACCAAGGCACATCATAATTACATTAGCCAAGATTAAAATGAAGGAGAGAATTCTAGAAGCAGCAAGAGATAAGGCGACAGTCACTTACAAAGGAATTCCCATCAGACTGTCAGCTGATTTCTCAAAAAAGACCTTCCGGGAAAGAAGGGGCCGGAAAGAAATATTTCAAGTCATGAAAATCAAAGACCTATATCCAAGATTGCTCTATCCAGCGAAGCTTTCATTTAGAATGGAAGGGCAGATAAAGTGCTTCTCAGATAAGGTCAAGGTAAAGGAGTTCATTATCACCAAGCCCTTATTATATGAAATGTTAAAGGGACTTATCTAAGAAAAAGATAAAAAATAGGACAGTAAAAAGACAGCAAACTCACAGATATTAACAACCACACCTAAAAAACAAACTAAGCCAACACTTAGAACAGGAACAGAAGCATAGAAATGGAGATCACATGGAGGGTTAGCAATAGGGGAGTGGGAGGAGGAGAGAGGGGGACAAGGTATATAGAACAAGTAGCATAGGTGGTAGGTAGAAAATAGAGGGAGGGCAAGAATAGTGTGGGAAATGTAGAAGCTGAAGAACTTATGACACATGGACATGAACTAAAGGGGGGAATGTGGGTGGGAGGGGGTGTGCAGGGTGGAGGGGAATGATGGGGGAGAAATGGGACAACTGTAACAGCATAATCAATAAAATATATTTTTAAAAAAGACTATATAGATCACATTCTGGGAAAGGCAAAACTATAGAGGCAGTGAAAAGATCAGTGGTTGCCAGAAGTTTGGGAGAAAAGGAGAGATGTTATTAGGTGATACATGGGATATATTTTAGAGCTATGAACCTATTCTGCCTGATACTATAAAGGTGGGTAAATGACATTATGAATTTGAAAAACTCCTGGTACCATACAACTGAAAGAGTGAAGTCTAACACAAAACTATGGATGTTAGGTAAAACTAATACCAATACTGGCATACTCATCCTAACAGATGCTGAAACACTGAAACACTGGGGAAGGAGGGATAATATGGGAGCTCTGTATTTTATACTCAATTTTTAAAAAATAGCTTTTAAACAATCTGAATAGAACCTGAATGATAAATATATGGTGGTTGATTACATCCTCTCTCTTTTTGGGTAAATCTGAAATGTTTATTTAAAAAATTACTAAAAATTCTTAATAAAATAAATGACTATTCATATTTATATTTTAAATTGTTAAAAGCAATATGTGTTCAATGAATATTAGAAGTCAATATTAGGCTTCTCAGAAAATGTTACCTCAAACAATATAGTCAAATGAGATTAATATAAACATCCTAATTTTAAGTTTTGTTTTTCTATTTGTTTTTAGAAAAATTCAAGATCAATTATCTAGGCATGATTTTATTTTTAAGAATCTGGGACTTCCAGTCAAGATGGAGGCATAGGAAAATATACTTTACCTCCTCACACAGCTACCACAAAAATGACAACTAGACTACAAAACAAATATCACCTAGATTCAATAGAAAATCAAGCCATATGGAAGTCTTACAACCAAGGATTTAAAGAAGCCACACTTACTGGGACAGGTTGCAGGATGGAAACTCGTGGAGAGGCACAGAGGTGCAGAACAGGCAATCAGTCCCACATCCACGTGTGGTGGATAAAAATCAAGAGGGACAGCTGGGGAGTGAGCAATCCCAGCCCCACACCGGAGCATCCAGCCCAGGATTCCAGCACCAGGAATAAAAGTCCCCGTGACTTCTGGCTGTAAAAACTAGTGAGGGTTGATGTGGGGGAAGAAACTGTGGGATTCTCAGGAAACTCCTCGTAAAGGGCCTGCAAGAGACTTAAGATTTACACAGATCCACTCCCTCTGGGCTTCAGCACCAGGGCAGCAACTGGAAGGGCATCAATGGCATACAGAGAGGAAGAGACTGGCAACAGGGAAGTAAGTGCCAGGAGACAGAATCCTCCCAGGCAAAACTCCAGAGGCCAGGCAGTGGCAATGTCTCCTTTCCAAGCCCTCCGCCACACAGAGCCATGCAGCGGTGACACGGGTTGCCCTTGGCAATTACCTAAGGCTCTGCCCCATTCAACTTACAGAAACTCTGCTCTGTAAGAGAGAGTCCCAAACAAGTTGCACCCAAAGAGGACCACACCAAGACACAGCATAATTAAAATGACAAAGGTTAAAGATAAAGACTCTTAAAAGCAGCAAGAGAAAAGCAGAGAGTTACCTACGAAGGAGTTCCCATAAGACTGTCAGCTGACTTGTCAAAAGATACTTTGCAGGCTAAAAGGGACTGGCAAGAAGTATTCAAAGTGATAAAAAGCAAGGACCTACAACTTAGATTACTCTATCCAGCAAAACTATCATTTACGATGGAAGGGCAGATAAAGTGCTTTCCAGACAAGGTAAAACTAAATAAAGGAGTTCATCATCACCAAGTCCCTAGTATATGAAATGTTAAAGGGAACTATATTAGGAAAAGATCAAACATTAAAAAATGAACATTAAAATGGCAACAAATGCACACCTATCAACAACTGAATCTAAAAAAACAAACTAAGCAAACAAGCAGAACAGGAACAGAATCATAGATATGGAGATCATTTGGAGGGTTACCAGCTGGGAGGTGGGGAAGGGGAAGAAAGGAGGGGAAAGGTGTAGGGATTAAGAAGCACAAACTGGTAGTCATAAAATAGAGAGGATGTTAAGAAGAGTATAGGAAATGGAGAAGCCAAAGAACTTATATACATGAATCACAGACATGAACTAAGGGAGGGACTGCTGAAGGGAATGGGTGTACCAGGCAGAGGGGGCAAAGGAGGAAAAATTGGGACAACTGTTATAGAATAACCAATAAAATATGTTTTTAAAAAATAAGAAGATAATTAAAGCTTTGGATGGATGTTTACAGAGGGCCTTCTTTGTGCCAGGCACTGGAGACTTTGCAGTGAACTCAAACGCCAAGTCACTGCCATCTTGGAACTGAAATTCTTGTGGGAGAAATGGGTAACAAACAAGAAAAACAACAATGAAAAAATCTGAAATTTTCATCTTGGGCTTTTTTCCCCATGAGAGCAAAGCTAGTTGTGTTATTATTATTAAAAACTATTATATAAACAATACCAAAACATTAGAGAAAGATGGAAAAACACAAAAATCAATGAATTCCTGCCATCAGAAGAGTCATTTGTATGAATTATCTTCCAATACTTTTGTAACATTATTAATAATTGTTACACAGAAACAATTGAAACATGGAATTCCTTAAGTCCAACATGAACTTCCACTCATTTCAGGTATTAAGCAAAATAATCAATTTAATTTTGCAGATCATCTAGTTTCTGAGAGCTCAGTAAGAAGCTGGTGAACTGAATGAAGAGGTGATTTGTTTGGATTTCCCAGTATCACATACCCCAGGTCATTTTACCACATGGACAGCAGCCATGGTGTACCCTCTGGGGTAGGTCCCAGCACCACCAGATTCCCAATTTAGGAAAACCTTGCTGTGGAGCCCACCGCAACCACAGCCCAAAGGCCACCTGCCCCAAGTAAGACAGATGAGGAACAACAATCTTGCTCCAAAAGAACAATGTTCCAAGGCTATAAATGTTGACTACAGCTCCAGGCAGACTGGGGCATGGTGACTCAGCCAACAGCAGGAAATGCACCAGCCAAATTCATTGCCAAGAGGCAAGGCTGAGGGTGAAACCAGAGCCTGGAATAGAGCCTGGGATACTGAAGTAATAAATAGCTTTGCTGATACGCTTTCTCTGCTTCCCTCTCTCTCTTCAAACACCTGTCTCTGTGAATTGGAGAGATGGCTACATTTTCCTTCTTTGTAAAAAGACTTAGGATGTGCAAAATCTGAACAACAGGCAGAAATGGTATGGCCAAAAGGCTCCCTTGCTGCCAGTTTCACCATCTGTTATTCTGACACGCAGATACTTACTTACACTAAGAATCAAAGAGGAGAAAGGAGAAGAGAGTCGGAGGCAGAGATGTGGGTGAGGGGCCCTCTGAGTGTACGCCAGAACCTGCAGGCCATGGCTCTGTCTGCAGCATGGCTCTGACCTCCAGCCTGCTGCAGAGTGCAGGCAGACATGCATGCTAATGCTATTACGCTGTTATGCCTTCCGGAGAAGGCCAGCTGCTCTCTTCTATGACTCGATGATCACTTAAGTTCTTCTGAGTCCATCTGTTCGTTTGCTTAGACTTCTTCTACCTGTTGCCAAGGAGACCGATGTTAAATAATTATCATGGCCATAAGCTCCAACTGAGCTCGAAGTGGATATACATCCTGCAGTCACAGACTCAGTCTGCAATGAAATCCATACCTGACTAACATGGAACTAACACTGGACATTGAATTTTTTCCGGGAATAATCGATACAGCCAGCACTTCAGCAAAAAGGAAACAACAGTATTGAGTGCGAGACAGACAACTGGTTTGGGAAGCAAGAAATCTTAATTCATTTAGCTGTGCTCTGACATTTTTTAAGTTTATCTAGCACCAAGTACTTACTCTTAGTTTTTCGATTCGTCCAACAGTCTTTCTAATACCTTTTCCAGTAATACTGGTTTTCTTTGAAATATATACATGTAGTCCTCTTGCTCTACTAAGGAATCACAGTATTCAATAAGTCACATGAAAAAAGTGTGTAGTAAAGCATCACAACTTCCATCTTTATCACAAACACCATTAATTAAATAATAATTTAAAGCTTTAATCAAGTAAATTAAGATCCATCAAATGCAATGCACATTTAAATATTTTTTAAATAAAATAGTAAACCATTACTTGCCCAAGAAACTAATTTACATGATAGTTTACCCAATATAGGATTCAATAATAGTTCACATTTTTCGGATAATCTTCACATTCAATATACGGGGTGGACAAAAGTAGGTTTAGAGTTGTCATACAAAAAAAATACAGTAATTAATAAATAATAATGCAGGAATAAACTGTTTTGCGTACTGAAACTGTAAACCTCCTTTGCCCACCTCTGTGTAAACACATATCCCTGAGTGAGAAGTTTATTTATTATCACATGCAAGCCTTCAGGGTAACATTTTGCCCTCTGTTTCAAACTTGCTCACTTAAAAGATGATGCTCCTTTTTCTAATAACCAAGCAATGCTCCTCCAAAACTCTGAAATATTCTCAGGAGAGCAAAATGAAAGGACATGGCTTCCTTCAGAAGTATAGGAGTTAGCAGAGAAGATACCTGCTTTCAAGAACGAAATGAATCCTCTTTCTTGACTTTAATGTCAGTTTCTAGATGCAGTGGCTACGATCACTTCCAAGAGCCAAGTACAGTGACTGGCGCTGCCCAGGATCTGCTGTGAAGAGCCTTACTGGACCCATGCAATGAGCCACTTGCCCAGAACTCTGCGACTTCAAAGCTTCTCTAAAGCGTCTCTGGGACACCAGAGAACTGCTCTTCGCCGTTGCATCTGCCCACTCACCTTGCCAAAGAAAACTTAATCAGGTTTCACCACATACATGCTAGACATACACAACTGAACTCATTTTTTTTACACTTGTGACCATGACTCACAGGAAGAACTACACTTTACCATCCAACATTCTCTACTCATTCACGTGTACTCACAACACAGAAACAAGTTCCACTGAACAGTATTTTCCTTAATATATTCACTATGCTCCCTTTTTTATTCTATTTTTTCCTAATACTGGTACAACTCAGTAAAATGATTTCAAGAACTCCCTAGGATCACAACCCACAGTTCGAAAACCACTGGAACATTTGAATATATAATATCCTGCATGAGCGAACTTGAGTGCCAAGAAAACACATGTAAAGAGTAAATACTAAATCCACATCAAATTCAAATTAGTTTTCCTTCCCTACTTGCATGACACAAAACCAGGACTGTATCTCCATGGTTTCCTTTTTTGGACTTGTCCTCTGCATAACCCAAAGTTATCCTCAGATGATAAATGGTTAGTGATATTTGTTATTCAACAGATGTCTAGGCTGCTGAAACCCCCTATGAATACTTAACTCTATAGCATTCAGTACCCCAAGCCCTCATCCCAAAACTTTCCTCTCTAGCTCGCCTTCGGTTCAGGGGCTCTGTACCCACACCCATTGTCTTTCTCTCTTTGGTAATTCAATATTTCTTTTTGTTCCACTCAATATGTTCATTCTCAAAACAACCTTGAGACAGTTCAAAGTGGGGAGGGGGAGTGCGGGAGGCCTTTCTTATCCTTCCTGAAATTTCTCACAAGATTTATCTTTTCTATTTTTTGGTGCATTTTTATAACGAAACTCAGGTCACCTTCTAATAATATTATCTTCCCCCCTAATGAAAACATGCTTTAACCCCAAAGGATATAAAACCACAAAAGTAAAGTTCTATTTCATATAACAGACATGTGAGTAAGTCAGGAGAAAAAGAACCAATGCTTCAGAAGTCAACAATTAGTAAATTTACTAAGTAGAAAAACTTCTATTCATTTATAGCTGGACTTAAGTACTCAATTTCCTTATCTTCAGTAATTGCCTACAGCACTCCACTGACCCAGGATCCACTAAAGCTTTTCACTTACTTATACGTAATTAAATTCTGGTGTCTTAATTACCTAAGCTAAAAAACATCCATTGCAATGAACCACAAGCAGGTTTTAACTAAAATGCACATACTGAAAAAAATTATTTTAATAAAATGCACGCACTGCTCTATGCTATATTACTGATCATGACCCACATTCAACACATACTGACTGCCCACCGCCCATGGCCCAGCACAACTCGGGCGACAGAAACTGCAGTGAATCAAAAGACTGAACAGGCACAGGTCCCCAGGAAGCTTCTCTCTACACTGTCTATTTAGGCTAACTTTCAAAGACATGCATAAGTACCCATTTCCCAGGTCTCTCCTCATTTCTCATTTGTTAGCTGCTTTAGTTAAGTACAAGAAATCAGTTTGTCAGCCCTGTTACAGGATAATTCATTTCTGCTTCAACACTTTTGCCCAAGCCACCCTGAACTAAGACACTCGTCCAATCCGTGGACGTCACCTTCCAAGACTTGCTGACTGTGATTTGTCTAGGGGACTCTCACTCACCTAAAACCATCCACTTTAGTGCTTTTCATATATTTGTGTTCTGGTTAGGCCGTAAGCTTTTCAAGAACTGGAATAACTACTTCCTGACTGATACAAGGTCCCTAATAACTGGTTTAGCTGTATTTCTCCTGGTAGATACTAGGTAAATCCTACTGATATTTAGCTTTCTTTGTGTTGACATTTTGTTGTCCCTTTCAATTGTTATTTTAATAAAAAGAAAAGATTTTAATATGGCCAGTAGTAATGAAAATGAGGTAATTATCTAATAAATTAGGATGAACGGACTCTGCAGCCACCGGGTTACGAACTGCTTATTTTTTTCTCCTTACCATCTGCAGAGAAACATGTTCCCAAGAAGCAAGTCAAGTAGAACAGGAAATGGAATGGGGAGGGGGAGTCCCCTCAAAGGCAGATTAATGCTTGCACCATGTTTTAAGTCTTGTCCTAAGCCTACGCATTCAAAGACAGAAAAAGGAAATTAGTTTCCTCTACCCTCCAACTGGAGACAAGAATTAATAAGACTGCACAAGGGTATAATTAATTTGGAAACCACAGTAAAAGTTACATAAGAATTCTTTAGGTCCATCTGCTACAGTTCAACCTGACCAGGGAAAAAAGAATCTAAGAGGCCTTGTCAGCTATCTCTGCTTTTCTTTCACTGATATTTACTCCCTCTTCATCAGGCCCAAGATCCGTCTCCAGATGTCAGAAGCTGTCACATCTGCTGGACAAAATTCCTTTCATAGTAAAATTTTGGAATTCCCTTTCCCCCTGGGGGTGGAAGAAAGATAAAAGACCCCAACAAGTCTGGAAGTAGGTGTTGGTGGGAATGGCTGCTTCAGGTGGCAGTAAATTATTTCGAATATCACACACACACAAAAAAAAAACACATGCAATAATTTGTAAGGTACATATAAGTGAATATAAAAATCAATTCACTATTTATCCTTTGAAGTGTCTGTATAATGTTTAGCAGATTTAGGAATATGAAATGCCATAAACAAAATCCTTTACACATTGAACCTTTAAAGAACTGACTTCACAGGCAAATACAATTTAATAATATTTAAGCAAATCATTTCATAAGTCTCTGTCTAGATCATTTAAAACCTCTGCTAAAAAAACTGTGTCTATTTCCACAAAGACAGGATTTCAGAAATCTCTGCATCATTCTGCCCACCATGGTTACTCATGATTGAAATAACAGAAGGTACAGGATGCTGACACCATATTAGAAAACCATACCTGTTCTGCGTGGCCAGAGCCCATCAGCCAAAATTCTTGCCTTATTCTTTCTTTGCCATTTAAAAAAAAAAAAGTAGGTAAGACATTGTGGCATAACAATTTTGTTAGAAAGGATGAAGAATAAATACAATAAAACACAAACCACATTAAAAGTACAAACCCATGGATTACCAAAGCAAGCAGAACACAACAAAATTTGCTCAGATTCATGCTTGGCATGGAGAGGCCATGAACACGGCAGAGCACTTACAGTAAGACACCCACAGGACCACATTTCTGCAGATCCCCCAAAGAAACTCCCTGAAGTATAGCCAATACACAGCTGATATTCTGTTATATACCCAATTCCTCTCAACTCAATGCTTTAAAATTTGCACGTATTTTTAGCATAAATGAAAGAGAAGCCAATGCATCATTTCATTGAATCTTTTACTTTAGAATGCTATGCTCCTAGGACAATGATTGATCCATTGTAGGTGATTAATAATTATCTGACAAATGAATGGATTAATTATCATAATAAATCTATGTGGCAAAGATGGCTATCCTAAATTGAAAGTAGAGAAAATGGCTCAGAGAGAGCTACGGAGTCGCCCAAGGTTGTACATCGAATCACACGGTCAGCATCCATTCCCAGGTTGATTCAACTGATGCCACCTCTTACCAGATGGGAGGACTCCCATTTCAAGATCTCTTGAGTCATAGGCTTCCTCCTTTTAACCCTGACCCATCTGCTTCAGTATCTGTTACCACAAAAAATGTCATATTTTCCTATGAGAAATTTTCACAGGAACTAGATTTGCTTCTGCTGGTTTATAAAACATTACAAATCAAATTCACCATAGGTTCTGTGCCTTAACCCTGCCAGAAATATATGCTCAACATCCTTACAACATAAATCTGTTTCAGCAGAACCCTTATGGTTATTAATACTAGTTCTAATAGAACACCAGGTATAATTAATTTGTCCGTGAAAATGGTATTCTTACTGAAACCAAACAAAACAGCCCAGACCTGTTCGCATATTTTGCATATTTCAATAGCCTTGATGTGCCATTTCAAAATGACTAGAGAGAGAAATTGCTCAAAGAAAACTGGATAAAAAAAAAGAACACAAATTAAATAGCCAAAAATTAGAGTGTGGGAAAGCAAGTGTAGATAAAAGGATGTGAAGACTATACATGAAGGAAATCACTAGCAAATTATTTACAGAGAATTGTTACTGGATTGGAAAGAAATGTAGTGAAAGAGTAAAGACTGGAGAGTCGATCTCAGCTTCTACCCATCTTTTGGTAATTGACTGCAGATTGAGAGCTAGCACCCTTCCCCCTCCATCCACCCACTCCCGCCCTCAGCCCCACCCCCACGCAGGAGTACAGTGAGCATGCCTGGAGTCCCAGCAGCAAAACCTTGCCAGGGAGGCAACTAGCAGGACTCTCTCCCCAACACCCCCCACTAGGTTCTCACTACTTGGAGGGTACAGGGTGTCTTTCTAATATTGCCACCCTAGTGTATTTACATACGGCATTCCTTTTTGGCAGATTTCACTGTTTTTTCACAGGCATATTTTTTTTCTCATATAATGACAAAAGCACATATACAATTCTGTACCTTGCCTTTTTCTTAGATTTATATCATAAAGTTATATTTAACTGATTAGATAAGTAAATACTGTTAAAGTTTACTAAATTAGTTAAGCCATATCTATTTTCCATTATAAGTAAATTTTAATTATTCATATACGTTGGGACCACAGTTCCCAAGATGCATGCAGCGCCACAACACGTTAACACAGCTGATATCCCGCACATCTCCCTCCAGCACGAGGAAATGGGTTACCTTCGGTCACTCAACTAACTAGGGGTTACCCCTGATTCAGGGGAGGGCTGTATTCCTGGATAAAGGAGTTCTTAAAAAAAGGATGCGAGGACACAGATGCTGGATAGGAAATTAATATTACCTACTGTAGAATAAGTGCCCTAATTGGAATTACTACTCAGTACCTATGAACTTTAAGGTTCTTGAAACACATGCTACCAGCAGCATAATGAAAGTAGGAGGCTTAGTAAACCCTAATTAGCAAAAGGCACTTAAACAGTCTTTTAGCTAATTTAATAGGTAAAAAATGGATCGCTTACTCATATTTCTTTGCATTTCTTTGATTCGTGGTAAAGGTTAATGGCTGTCTTGAGCCTTCGGTTAGTCAACTACCTTGTGTCTAGTGCTCATTACTTACTTTTCTTCCCCCATTTCTTACAGATGTTAATCTTTTGGTTGTGGATATCATCACCAGGTTATATCTGTTTAGAAAAGGTTCTGATTGGACAATATGAACACCTACATTCAAGAGAAAGGAAGAGGTAAAGGAATTCTGAAAGACTGTGAAGAAAAAGTGGGAAAGTTGATGAAAAAATAAGAGAATATTGCTCCACAGAAGCCAAGGGACAAAAAGCTTCAGGAAGCAAAGAGTGGCTAACAAGGTCAAGCATACAATAGTCCAGTAAATCAATGACCACAATGTCCTTTGGATTTGACAAGTAGTCACTAGAGTCCTAAGCTTTAGAATATCCCCATGCTAAATTTTTACAAACTCAATATAACCATGTATTCAAGAGCTACCTAGCAACAAATAAGTACCTGGCAGAGTACTTGACAAAGAGAGAGAAGCAGACCTGAGGAACCCTGGCTAGGCCTGTGCACACAGGTCTGATCTGAGGGGCTGGAGCAGCACAGGGGAAGGGAGCAACTGAGAGCCTAAAGCTCAAAGACACCCTAAAGAACAAGTCTCTCCTCTCTGAATAACTTCATAAGTAACTTCTTTTAAAAAGTAGTGTTCATAATACATAAAAGATGAACTGATTTATAATTCCTAAAAACTAATAATTTAGGGCCTGAAAAGAAACATGCAAAAATTGACTGTTGTCCGTTATGAAAATAAAGCAATCTATATGTGCGAGCCTGAAGAAGCTTCAAATAGAGTTACTTCAGATTTCCAGTCAAGTTCAGCAGATGCCGCAGCTGCACTCCAACTACAGGATATATTGGGGCTCCCCAAACTCCATGTCACAACATATGTACCACAAGCTTCGTTTCAGAATGACGGCTGAATGTACATTTTAGGCAGGAAAAATTCTTTAAAAGATGAAAGTCTTATTTCAATCACATAGCTGATACATGATCCAATTTCCTTCTGGTGAACTGTGGCAAAATGCAGATGTTTCTTTACTCAAAATGTAACCTTCTTTTGCTTCACTTAACATTTCATATGTAGATTGCTTTAAATTACACATAAGTGTCACCTTCAACCTGAGAACTTTTAGCTGTAAATATGCTAATAATGAAAAATATGCCAAAGCAAGGAAAATATTTGATATAATGGTATAAATTCATATATAAATGGTATATATTATTGTTTTTATATTTTAAGTTTGTTCATGTGTACATGAAAGATTAAGTAAAAAAATAAAGTTTATCATCATAGAAAAGCATAGAAAATGTTTCCCATTTTAAACATTTTTAATATTGAGGTTACTTCATTTTTTTGTTACAAGATATAGTATGATTATAATATTGACCATTTTCTGGCTTCTTTGTACCATGCTAGGTGTCTCTCACAAGACTTAATCCTTATGAAAAACAGTCAGTACTATTATTATCATCCCCATTGTAAAAATGAGAAAACCAGAGCTTAAGGAGAGTGACTTAGGAGGGCCTTTCAGCCTCACGCACACACTCAGAATCTAGTACAGTGCCTGAAGTGATCCCTAGTTTCCTGAATAGATCTAAGTGGATGAAAACTGGATATTCACACTCTCATATGAGGTCCCTAACCTGTGCTGACTGCTATAACGGAGGTACGAACAAGTTACTGTGGAGCACACAAAGGCTGTCTAGAATATAAAGGGTAACATGGGCCTACTAAAGGTCTTACCACCAATCCAACACACACCATCCAATTTTAGCAGCTGCCCTCAGTAAATGTAAACCCAGAAGAGCTGGGTCTCTGTTTGTTCTGTATTTCCAAGGCCTAGAACAGTATCTGACATAGTGCAAAATAAGTATGCTGAGTGAACATGCAAGGCAACGCTCCATTCTCTTTCTTCGCATCTCTCCTGGCCCATCATTTGAGTTGTCCAAAAAGTCCATTTAGCTTCTTCCATTTTTAACTCATTTCTACGGTTTCACTTTCTTGGTCTTATCTCTTGGGTTTGAATCAATACATATTACTGTCACTGCTGATGAGAAAATTCATCCCTGAATACAAATACCAACTCCTTGAATAAGCCTGCTCTAATTAATCTCATTCTGATAAATCTATATAATATGCTACCAACTTTTTCGCTAACATATTTGTCTTCGTATGCAAAGTTTCAGAGTTGGTTCCAACATCAAGTGGTTAGTGACGACCTGTGGATTTCTGCAACTCCAGACATTCATTTGACGCAAGTGCCTGTAAGTCCAGTCACTTAATGGACATTGATGAAAAATGTATTACGTATCCACCTCCAGAGTCCCAAAGATTTGGTGCCCACTCTTACGGAGCTAACTTGCTAGGGAGAAAAGCAGGCAAACGGTCCTCAGTGAACAATGCCAAAATGTATACCTCAGTCCTTGAGTTCTGGCTAAGAAAAAAATTCAGAGCCAAGACTCATCTATAAGCAAACGTTTATTGAGAAAGTCACAGAGACAGAAGTAAGCTGCAGAAGAAGGGAGTCAGCTGGGCTGCATGGACACAGGAAACAAGTTACAGGGGCAAAAGAAAGGCCCTTGGAGTTTAGAAGAAAGAAAGGCAAAGAGAACACGCCTTGGGGAAGGAGAGAAGAAAAGGCTTGGCTAGGACAAGCTCCAGAGAGATCGAGCCTGGGGAATGAAAGGAGTAGGGAATAGCACCTGTGTCTGAGACAGACAGACAGCGAGAGAGATTGATTTAATGCTCAGATATAAATTATTCCACAGAAGCAATAGCTTACTTTCACTGCCAGCCACATTCGTGATGCCAGACAATGACACATGGCCTACAGCTCTCATACCAACCTTAAATGCTGCTCGCTCTCTATAGGGTGCATTTGTCCAGGTAAGGTAAAGATTTTGCTGAGGAAAGCCACCTCACATTCTTTTTTGAATAAAATGTAGTGGTGGTGATTGTTTAGAACTCTAATCTAATTTTGCTTTCTAGTCTCAATATTAGAAATGAAATAGATGAGAAAATATTTAACACCAAATACCATACACTGTGCTAGATACTTTACATACTACCTTATATAATCTTGCAAATATGCATATGAAATATTAGCTCCATGTTATAGACAAGGAAAAACCCACCAAAAAAAAAAAAGGCTAAGCGACTTGCTCACAGCCATGTGAGCTGCTAAGTGGCAGAACTGGAATTCAGAGGGGTTGCTCTGATTCTGAAGCCCGGGCTCTTTCCATTGGGCTGGCTGCTGTCAATGTTAAATCTCTAATGAGCCTACTTAACATTAAAATGTTGTCATGATTAGAGATTAAATGTTATTAGCACCACACGTGTGAATGATAATGCTAAGTTTAGCTAAAAAGCAACCCCTCTCTGTTCAGATTATCTGAATACATTGGGATTAGTTTAAATTAATAAATGTTCTAACAGAATGCAAAACACAATCTCAAATAAATAACTGAAGTCTAAGCCACAGCCTAAGGACTTAAATTGAAAGCGTATCTTGCAACTGACAGCGCAGTCCTGAATCCTTGTTTCATCCTCTCTCACCCTCTCATCAGTGCGTGTGACCGAACCTCAGGCTCAGCCAGCCCTGAATATCCACAGGACTCTCAATTCCCATCCGAGCTGTCTGAGGAGCCAAGGCAATACGGAAGAAAAAGACTTGCACCCAACAGACTTCAAATCTGACAACCGTTCAGGCACTCACTCACTTGCTGCTACTTCTTGGCAGGGACTGATTGATTATTCAGGACCTGTATTTTCTTTCTTTAACCCCTGACGCTGGCCTTTTCCAGCTCTTGCCTCACTTTCCAAGCTATCCCAAAAGTCCAGACCTCCTGTTAACTGTACCCTACTTCCCTGAGCCCCAGGACAGAAGTCCCCTGAAGTTCACAGATCCTTTAAGAAATATATATATATATATTTTTTTTTGTAAAATCTGTTTTGTCTTTAGAGTATCCTCTCTTGGTGATTCTCAAATCAATCATCCCACTTTCTTGGATCAACTAGCCCACAAGCTCAATTCAATTTCTCACTGAGCCAAATGAATCTTCAATTCTTAACTAAATGTTCTTTTTGCCCCCCAAATCCCCTACTCGCAGTTCCTCCAGCCCTACCAATGCCATCATTTTCCTTCCTCACTAATAACCACTGGGATGGTATCACCTCGAACAAAATTTACACTCACTGAACATCTGTACAGCACAAGAAACACCCACGGTGGCCTTTTTTCTAAGTCCCTGTCTGCTTTCAATGCAGAAACCAATGTGGAAAAAAAGGTCTCTCATCTGCAGTTTGGCCCATTATACTTTGTGAAACTTTCCACTTCTGACGAGCGCAAGTTGTAACCATCATTTTTAACAAGGATTATGGACCACTGACCTGAAGCAAAACTAAAGCACCAGCAGATATGTACATAAAGTTTCAAAGTCTCTACTACCCATTCCTAATTCTTAAATGCCAGCCAAATGCTTTCTTGGTTCCCAGATCATAGTATATAATTATTCATTTGCTTAAAAGAAAAAAGCTAAATCAAAACCATGCCATATTTTATCATCTTTTTCCACTAAGATGATTTAATTTGGGGGAAAAACGAGACCGAGCTTTAACATCCAATTAAAGCATTTCCACTTCAATAATCTCGTTGCTACAGAATGATAATAATATTGACAAGAATCTGTTAAAGCTAAGTCTTGAAAAAGGCTAAAGTTATTAGGATTACAATGACCCTGCCTAAAGCAAATGAAAATGTTACATTTTTATATTATGTTATGATGCATTTTTTCCATTGCCCACACGAAAACCCTACAAGGAATATAGAGCAAACGCTATTCCCATTCGTGACAAAAACAGGGTCTAGGACAAGTGACTTGTACCCAGGCCACTACTCAGTGGTAGAACCAGGACTAAATTCTAGCCCTACTGCTCACCGCTGTCGCCTGGACTACCAGTCCTGATAGCACCACCAGGCCACAGCAGTTACATATGACGCCCGGCGGGAGCAATGTTAAAGAGGAATCTTATAGTCCCCACTCCTGGCTTATTCACTCCACAGGTATTTAAAACCCTTCTCTGTATCATGTTCTTCTTAGTAAAATGTAAATTGGCTCATGTCTAACAATTACTGGGCATTCACAATGTGGTCAGAGCTGATTAGAATCCAGATTCTAATCCTTGGCACCTAGAAACTTATATTCCAAAGACTAAGTAAAATCTAATAAACAGAGACACACTGGGAGTATGCCATGCAACTACAGAGGCACAGATTGGAGAGATACACCAAAGGGGCATCCTGGATGACCAACAACACCGGAAGTGGGAGAGGCAAGGAGAGGCCCTCCCCCATAGCCTTCAGTGGCCATGCTCTCTTGGTTTTAGACTTCTGGGGTCCACCCCTGTGAAAGAATACATTTCTGTTGTCTGAAGCTAGAAAAAAAATATTGTTTCTCTCTCTCTCCGCTTCTCTCTCTGTTTCTCCTTTGACACACACACACACACACACACACACACACACACACAGGAGTATTATGCAGGCAGAAAAAATCTAATTTAAGATACTGTGGGCACAGAGTTGCAGGACTAACCAAATATTAGGATCTGATTGGAGTGAAAAAATTCCAATTTAAAACTGGAGAAGACAGCAAGAGTTAAAAGGAATCTGATGTTTGTCTCTGAGATGACCAGGTAGGGGAAGATATAACTGAACAAATGAGAACACAGGAGAAGAAGTTGGAGGAGAAGGAAGCACTTCATTTTGACACTCGGAGTCTGAGGTGCCTGAACACATTCAGGTGGTGATAGGTAGTGGGCTGGCGAAAATCAGACCCAGAGCTCAGAAAAATGAGGCGAGGGCTGGAAGCCAGGGGGCAGATGTTATCACACAAGGAAGTCAACCAGTAAAAGGGCTAAGAAGCAATCCACGTACACCACCAGTATTTCCGAGGGTAGAGGAAGTAACTGACAATGGAAGAGGAACTGAGCAACATCACCTACTGAGAAAAAGGTGCAATTATAGCGCTGGGATACAAAGGAAGTAACAAGAATGTTAGAAATGGTTACTTAAGGAAAACCAGGATTGACAAGCGGTCAGGAGGTTTTTAAACCTCCCTATCTATTACCTCCTTTGTTGACATTTTTTCACAAGTCCACAGCTTTCCCAAATCTTCTCCAAATAGTGTGCCCCTTAAAAAGGCACCCTTATTGACTGTTATGTTGATCATTTGTAATTGTCCCTCAAATTTTCCACAACCAACTTTTAAAACAGTTGGAAAGTTAATCTCCTATTCCTTTGATTTTCCAGAGTCCCATAAGTTTTTTCATAGAAGACACACGGTCTAATACACGTTCCAAAATAATAATACTTAAATTGCTTTCTCAAGGAATTTTCATTTGCCTCACCTTGCTAATCTCTCCCACCAGCACCGGCACTTCTTTGTTGGGTTTCCTTTTGGGCCGGCTGGTGGGGGGGGGGGGGAGTGCGTGATAGCTTTCATTCAGACATTTTTAGGAATGAGAAAATTACATAAATGAAAAAGAAAATTCTCAGCACGGCAAAGCAAAATCAATTTACATAGCTTCCATTTGCGAACGGATAATACACTATCCAGGACATTCATTTCTATTAGCTGCTTATCACTCCTGTCCACACACGAACACATAGCAGTTTTCTAAATTATATCATCACTTTTCCGGAGTACTAAAGAGAGAACTGAAGCCAGGCCATTCATTTGGATAAGCTCCAGTACATATTTGCACACAGGGGAATATGATTTGGCTTGTCTTTCATAAACTCACAAGCAGTCCTGCTTTTTAGATTTGTGTGGGGAAATACAGAAATTCCACTACTGAGAAATCTGTCTGACTTCCAAATGAAAAGGGTCATTTTGTGTCTACGCACTTTTTCCCAGAGTAAAGCCAAGGTTTGGGAGAATACTATTAATGTGGCAAAGTCACGCACACGGTGCATTTTTCCCAATTTTTTTCTACTACCTGACGCTGAGAACTATGCCAGGTTGATTCTCTGTCTTTCACCAAATAGAAGACAATCCATTATCCCCGGGAATTACCCTAATCAAATCATAAAAAAGTCACGGTTTGGCGTTTTTAAAATATCAGAACTAAAGACTTTTACCACACACCCTAAAAATTGAAAAATCTATAGTAATTAATATAAAACAATCTACACAGAGTTAATTATTAGTCTTATCCTACATTTTCCTACCATGTTCCATGTAAAAATTACAATTAGACAAATTACCCTGAAAAGAAAGATTCAAATGCCCTAGAAAATTAGTGTTTATTTTTTCTTAAGACATACACACTTCTGCAACAAAGGAAAAGGCTGGAAAATATAAAGAGTATTAGCTATTAAAGCACCTTACTATTCCACAATTCACTTTTTCTGAAGCAAATCACATCCCTTACATAGAGTGTTGTACAAGCGTGTTTCATTGTAACTCTTTCTTCAGCATTGTAACTGCATTCATGATAATAAAATCAGAACCCTGTAGATATGACCAAGAATGTATTCTGATTAACCAAAACATTCCAGTTAGATGTAATCCCATAGAGAAGGATCCAAATTACCAGAAATATCCAGGCCAAAGTTTAGATTCACCTGGCCAAAGACAAAACTGACAAAATAACTGCATTGCTATTGACTTGTCCTATTAGCATCCTGCCCCTTTTCCTTTGCTCCAAGGGCGGTTAAGATTACCAAATATTATGGAAATTGCTATATTTACACAAATCCCAGCCATTAACTTCAGAATATGGCAGCTGCAAAAGATGAAGCCCAGATTCCATGCAATAGAGAGCCAAATGCTCAGCAACTGGTGTTAATTTTCAGGATGAAAGTCAGCAAGAAGCAGGTAGCAAGTCCTTGATGGATGGGGCCAGACCCACTGAGGTTCCACTATCAGGATTATTAGATCCTGGGCAGATGTTCAGCCAGATGGAGGGACAAGGAAGACGGGTAGAGTTGCAAGCTGCAACTGATGGCTGGCAGGTGGGGATAGAAGGTGGCTGGCACCTGGAAGGCTGAAGTGAGCAGAAACTACCATGCAGACGGCAGTGATGGCTCGGGCCAGAACAGGTGGCAATCCACTCTGGCAAGAAACAATATTCACAAAAGAGATTCACGACTAAATAACCCCCTTTCCTTCACCCTGTTTTATCTGTCCATAGTAAACATTTGATTATTGTATAATATTTACTGAATGTGGCTTAATAGTCTAAATTCTTTTAAGATTTTATTTATTTATTTTTAGACAGAAGGGGAGGGAGGAAGAGAGGGATGTGTAGCTGCCTCTCCTGTGCCCCCCCCCCCCCCCGGGGACCTGGCCAGCAACCCAGGCATGTGCCCGATTGGGAATCGAACCAGCAACTCTGGTTTACAGGCCAGCATTCAATCCACTGAGCCACACCAGCCAGGGCAAGTCTAAAATTTTTGATCTAATATTTCTCTATAAATCTAGGAGAAAATTCGCTACTTTCTACGTATTCATTGCTTGAATAAAATTGCACTTGACATCAAGCAATACTGAATATAAGCTTTATTATTATTTTTATTTTTTTAAGATTTTATTTATTTATTTTAGACAGAGGGAAGGGAGGAAGGGAGAGAGAGAGAAACATCGAAGTGTGGTTGCCTCTCGCACACCCCCTCAGCGGGGAGACCTGACCTGGCTGGTAACCCAGGCATGTGCCCTGACTGAGAATTGAAGCGGCAACCTTTTCGTTCGCAGGCCATGCTCAATCCACTGAGCCACACCAGCCAGGGCTATTCTTTTTCTTACATAATCTTGAATAACACTCTTGCAACATCAACATAGCATTGTGCCCTAAGAAATGTTACCCATTGAAAGGATATGTGTAAAAGCAGCTTTTCATTGACTTAAAAGTTTAGTGGTTACCTGAGATGTTTGCACTTTCAGAGTACCTTATCATAACTCATAGGAGGCAGTGCAAAAGGTGGTTCTCGGTAAGCCATTCTTCT
Organism: Anoura caudifer; assembly: GCA_004027475.1. Taxonomy (NCBI): domain Eukaryota; kingdom Metazoa; phylum Chordata; class Mammalia; order Chiroptera; family Phyllostomidae; genus Anoura; species Anoura caudifer. The sequence continues at coordinate 39,109 of PVKU01005339.1, read as the reverse complement.
CCACCAGGCAGGAAATGTTTTCTGCTGTCCCAGCAACCCATTCCCCTGCCTTCTAAGAGGACAGCCCTTCAATCACTACCTTCTGAAAAAGGAAATCCAATAGCAAGAAAGACAATATTGTTAAAGGGTGCCAATTAAGCTCATGTAGAGAATCGGAAGAGGGGTAGACGTAAGTACTCAGCCAGCAGCCAGCGCTATTTAATTCCACTTTGATAAGCACCAAGGCAAGGCTCCCATTTAAATGAACACTAGTATAACTGCTTTTACTTGTACATTTCTCTGAAGCACAACCTGAAAGCACCACATTCCTAATCTACCAGTTCCTAAATTAATTACAGTTCATTTGAAGAATACAGTCACTTCTGCTCACTTAACTCAAATTCTAAAGACTGGAAGAACCAAATGAACGGTGGCAGTGGTTCCGCATCCACACCAATGATTAGGCTGCGCAGCCAAACAAGTGCAAGGGCCCTAGTGGAACAGCAGCGGTGAGTAGCTCCTGGAGGGTAAACAGGAATCTCTAAGTTCCACTTCAGCTAAACAAAACCTAGGTGCAAATTTAAATACCGAAACTAGCCTAAAACAATAGCAGTTCTCACTGAAAGTTGAGGGATGACCAGATAAACAGCGCAGTAACTAAAGAAAGTCTTCCAAACTTCTTAAACTTGTTTTTGTTCTTTTATCTTTTATTTAATTCCTTCCTTGTGCCACCAAAAACTGGTAGCATAGTGGGCCCTGAATATGCATACAAAACAGAGACTGGACTAGAGTGAAGAAAGAAGTGATACCTGGCTAAAGGTGAGCTTGCGAAACACAGCAAATGGAAGGCAGGAGTACCTACCTCACCTTTCCTAAGATATTTCCACCGTAGCCTTCGCATTTGGGGTTTTCTTTTACCATAAACGAATACTTTGACCCAGATTACAAGAGCACCATAGCAGCGTACTTTATAAACTGAGGTTTGTGGACCCCGAGGGTAGACACCTTTGAGAAATCATGTGCTTGTCTCTTTCTAATGTATCGACTAATTGCAAATTATCCATCAACTTATGAGCAACCTACCACTCAAACTAGGTGCCCTTCTTGTTGTGTCATAGATCACTAGTGCCAAGAACTAGGCTTTAAGAACATAGGCAATATGACCAATAAATGAGTAAGGTTTGCAATAGATAGAAGGCCACCCGTAGGGCAAGAAAATTTTAAAGAACTGTAGTTTCAATCGGGAAAAACAGTGAGAAAATGAATCATCAACAAACAAGATATTATCAGCAGTCTTTATATGAGAGGAAATTTTGCTTCAGCAGAACATCATCCATTAGATTGATGAAATGTTGCTGAAAAATTTGTTATTGATTTCAGTATTGTTTATATTTAATTTATAAATTGATTCGCTTTGAATAAGATTGTATGAATAAGCAACGGAATTACAGTTTCATGCTTGTGTATACTTATTAAGTTATCATAATAAATAATTAAATCTATTAGAATCCACTATTTTTTTTTTCCTTTGAAAGAAGCACAGACAGCGGGGGTGGAAATGGGAGGGGAGTGGGGAGGGCTGGGGTGGTGGGCTGGAACGGGAGCAAAAGACAGGAAACTGTACAAGAACAACAATTAAAATAAATTTAAAAATAAAAATAAATTTTAAAAAAGAAGCACAGACATACACATTTGAGAAACAGTATCCTCAAGGCAGAGGGAAGGGCTGGCTGATCCCACCTCGAGGCAATTAGAGGAAGGAGACAGTGATAAGAAAGGAGAGATGGCCCAGAAGCTGAAGGGCAGGGTGGAGTAAAGAATGTTGGTCCATTCTCCCCACCCAGTCATTCAATTTAATGAGTACAATTCTATTTCTGTCTATTCTTTTTTCTTTATCTTCTTTTGATCGGGGAGAGGATCGGAGGCAGAGAAAGTGTTTTTCTATTCTTGCAACGTCAAAGCTCTACTTAAAGACATTTCTTTGAATTCAAAAGTATAAAGAAAGAGAAAGCAAATGGGAAATTATATGAGAAAGCCATTTTGAAATGTTTCTTGGAAACATAAAAGAAGAGTCATAAGGAAAACTAGCCTATGATGTCACAACTCAAACTTTAAGACGGGCCCCTGTTAAAGAACCGAGTTCACAGGACACTTGATGAAAGAGTGAAGATTTCTGAGTCACACAGCGTGAACTAAAACCCACCTCACCAGTATCACATATTCTTAAATATCACTCACCAACATCCAGGTGGCTTGTAACAAAATAAACAAATAATCCTCGCGGTGAGATTTTTACAAATGTTCCCTCATTTTACAGAAAAGGTAGGACTGCCCAATTCTCACACAGCATTTCACAGCATCGGGACTTAAACTCAAGTCTACGTCAATCTACTTAAACTGCCATCCATTTTCTCAGAGCAGATGTGAATATGAAATGCAATCATTCATGTTAAAATGGTAAGTATCTTATATGTATTTGAAATTCAAATCATCCTCTTAAGACTTTCATACATAAGGATCCTTCCTAAAGACACCTATATGCTGAACCAGAGACCAAGGAGCACACGTAACTCCTGCGGGAACGGTCAAGCATGAATTAACCAAAAGTGCATGCCAATATTCTCACCAGGAAAGTTATTAACTAAGATGAAAATAATAGAAGATGCTTAGAAATGTATTGATGATTATACAGGAAGGTTATCGTAAGGACCATTAATTATTAATGAAAATAATAGCAATAAGTGCTAAAAATAACACTGAATGGATACTGGATACACTACTGAAACAGTATGTAAAAGAATGGAAAGACATAGTTTAAAGATAGAGAAGGTGAAGGCCTCTCTGGCAGAAAGGAAAAACAGTGAGAAAAGGACAGGATGGGGGAAGAAGGCTCCTTGCTGAATCAAAGACAGAACTGAGCAGGCTTCAGGTCCTTTGGACACGCTCCTATCCTACTACCCCAGTGATTCAGACAGTGGGCATTCAGCAGCTGCAGCCCGCCCTCAGAGCATCATCCCCAAGGGACAGAAGGTGGCTTGCTGGAAGAAAACCACTGCCATGATGTGACTTCAGGGGTTCTTGTGCTCCATATCTTTCCCTTTTGGCATCTGATGCTGGGAATTTTTTAACAAAGGAATAAAACATTTTCCTTCCACAATGAGAGAAGTCATAATAGAATGTTAGTTAAATAAAGAACAGTCGTGCTTTAGTAAATGACGGGGACACATTCTGAGAAATATGCGATTAGGCAATTTTGATTTCATTACTGTGTGAACACCAGGAAGTGCACTCACACAAACCTGGATGGAATAGCCTACTACACACGGAGGCTGAATGGTATATAGCCTCTTGCTCCTAAGCTACAAATCTGTGTAGCATATTACCATACTGAATGCTGTAGGCAATTGTAACACTATAATTATTTGTTTATCTAAATATATCTAAACATCGAAAAAGTAGTGTAAAAACACAGTATAAAACATAAAATATGGTACACATATATAGGGCACTTACCACGAATACAACTTGCAGAACTGGAAGTTGCTTTGGGTGGGTCAGTAAGGGAGTGGTGGGTGAATGTGAACGCCTAAGACATTATTGTACACTACCACAGACTTTATATAAACACTGCACCCTTTCACTACACTAAATTTATAAAACAATGTGAGATTAAATCAAGTACAAGAGAAAATGATGCAATCAAGAGACACAATAAACAGATGTTTGAGGCTGCTGCTGGTGTTACATGGCACACTGTTTTACAGCAAACTTCTATTTCATAAGTAGAAAGAGTACAAATACAACAAAAAACTATAGTAAGGCAAACACATAAACCAGTAATACAGCCATTTACTGTATTACTATGTGCCGTACATAACTGTATGTCCTACACTTTTACAGGACTGGCAGCACAGCAGGTGTGTTTACACCAGCATCACCACAAACCTGTAAAGAATGAGTGGGGCTACAGGTGAGGACAGCTACTACATCACTAGCAACAGGAAGTTTTCAGCTCCATTATAATCTTAGGGCCCCACCACCGTTGACCGAAATGTCATTGTACAGCACATGACTAGAACGCACTCTCATCACAAACCTAAGGATCCTAAAAACAGGATCTATACATCTGAGGACCTTACACTCCCAAGATTTCTTCACTTACAAAATGAAAGAACAAATTGGTAAGGATGGAAATACCCTGATTTTTGCAAGGCTAGATTCAAAATCGTCATAAAGTGCATACTGTTACTTGCAATGCACGTTTCATAGATTTTATCATAGCTATGTACATAGCTTCAACTTCTAGAACACTAAAACTGATCACCAGCAGTAAAAGAAATGTCATTTGTAGACTATTTGGCATCTCCAGCAAGAGTTGGTTGAGCACCTAGCACTCTGAGGTGGGGAAACTTTTGAAGAGGCATTGCAGTCTCTAAGAGGCCGAGACTAGTCGCAAGACCCCAAGCAGGATTTGCAAACCCAAAGGAAGGAGAGTTCATATTTGTCTACACACAGGATGGAAAGAACTGCAGAGAAATTCTATTTCTCACAAATCAGTAAACACTGTTATCAGTAGCAGCCTCAGATTCAGAAATTAAATGAATGTGGGCATAAAAGGTATTTTCTTTACCCAGTTAAGTGACATAAGTGATAAATAAATGGCCTAGTTTTAGGGATGGTTAAAATAAAGAAGGATTTGGAAGTACACTAATTTCAATACGTTTCGCTCCATCCTTACATGAATACATGCTTCGCCATCAGATGCTAATGTCTTTTGCCAGCGCACACATATCCCCAACATGTTGTTTCTGACCTTGAACTTTACATACACAAGGATGCGTCCTGTCCCATAAATATGTCCTGGGGACCAGGACTGCTAGATCACCCAAAGGCCTCTCCAACTTGTGAAAATACTGCACTCACCAGCCCTCAGAGGCCAGAAATTCCAGGACTTCTTTTCAGAGGCTAAAGCATTCAGAAGCCTCTGTTAAGATGTAAACATACTCTGGGAAAGGTAACAAGTTAAGCCTTCTCCATTTGACACTTAATTATCTACAAGGGAAATTCTGGAGTTCCTCTTCCTAAATCTCTCTTAGGTCTCAGTAATTAAAAGTGGAGATCCAGGTCAGGAGGTGCTGGGGACAGGAGGCGGGGAAAAGCCCCCCAGGGCCTTCTTTACTTCCTGTAGATGATCAGATCCCTTTGGCCTTCGGCCACTGAACAATGTAAACCAAAAATTAACATGCAGAATAAATGTAAAGAGGTAAAATTCACTGGCCCATACTGTCTTCCATCATCTTACTAAATGGCAAAACTACGTATTTTTTAAAAGCCAGCTCTTGATTGTGTCCAATGAAGAGCCACTGATATACATGAGAAAATAATCATATTCTTTGAATATCACTAAACAGATTAGCTTCGTTTTACCCGTAGGGCAAATTTTTGAATACTTCCTTAAGGACTTTTTAAGCGTTCAGATTACCCATAAAAGACCAATAGCCCCCAACATTTTTTCCAGGAACGTTATACAAAAGATGGCTTTTGTACAACTTTATCCAGGACGCATTACAATGTTTATTAGAGAATGTTCCCCTTCTCCGAAGGCATGGTGGTAAAGAGCACCTAAGAACAAACTTTGCTGGCAACCAGCAGGGGAGCTCTTCAGCTATTGTCCCCAAACCCATTCAAACAAAAGAAGCTCCTTCTCCACCATACCACTCCTCAACCCGTACCCCGTGGGGACACTCCAGATCCCCTCGCCCTCTCCACCCTCCCGCGCCAGCTCTACTTACTCCTCAGCGCCCCAATGAGCAGAGAGCCATCCTTAATCAGCTCTTTGATGAACTTGTTGGTCCGCTCCAGCTCAATCTCGTGACACTGGAGGCGCTCCCTGAAATCCGGGCTGTCCAAGTAGGAATCGCTGAACTCCAGAGTAGGCAGCCCCATGGCACAGGCACTGTCAGCGGCCGCCGGGGACAGGTCCGGGCCGGCAGTCAGGGTGGGGGCAGTCGGCGACCGTGACCGGCTCTGGGACGCGCGATCCCGAGGAACGCGCCGGGAAGCGAGGGGACGGCGCAGAGGAAACGGGCCCCGCGCGCCCCGCCGCCTGCGCCGGGTTCCCGTGGCGCGTGGACACCTCCGGACTCAGTCTTCTCTTGAGGCCAAGCTGGCGCACACACCAGGGGTGGGCCGACGCGCGGGTCTGCTTAGGGTGTTGTCATCGCCACACATCATCGCTGCGAGCACCCAGGCGGCGGAGGCTCCAGGCCGTGGCCGGAGCAGGAAAGTTCTCTCCCGCGCGCAAACACTTCCGGCAGCTCCACTCTCTACTCTCTGACAGTCAGTTTGTGTGGTGAGACAGAGGCGCCCCGCCGCCACTCCGGCGGGGCTGGGGAAACCCTCCCCCTCGGCAGACGCAAGCTCAGAGAGCTTGCAAATCGGACTCCGGGTCAGAGACCCTCCTCCTGCCTCCACGCCCCCACCCTCGCGCCACCCCGCCCCTTCTCTCATTTACCCTCCTTCCCCCACCCAACCGCCCGCACTTCGCTCCCAGGCTCCGCGCTCCTGCAGCGGGACCGCGCTCCTGCCCGCGCTCTGGGCGTTAACTCCGTCCCCTCCGGGGCTCCCAGCATGTTGCAGCCCGCGATGGCACTTTGGGTCCTTCATTCTACAGAAGTTTCTCAAACTCCCAACATACTTTCCCTTACCTCTCTTCCTCACCACCCCACTCCCTAGAATCCTCTGGCAGAGAAACCAGCCTTCATTTTGAAACCTGGTGGGAAGATGCTACTTTAAACATTAGTTTAGATTTTGCTTTACAGGTCTCCACTGAATGCATATAAATTCCGGGTTGAAAAGTTTTCTGGTCTCTTTCCCGTTGCTCATTTCATTGATCCAAAAAAAGCGGGGCTTTTATATTTCAATTGAAAGCTTCATAGGCCTGGGCTGTTTACTGTTTTTCCAAGTAGTTGTGAAAGTGGGAAGATTTGGGGTCTTCCCCATACCCCAAATACCCACCTCAGATTTAGGTGCTCCTACTGGTAGAAGAAAATCTATTTGCTTTACAATACTATATCTTTTATAGGCAGTTGAATGGAACTGCCCTACAAGCATGCAGATTTTCCAATTGTTGAAGTTGGCTGGCGTTCTAAATGAATCGTTAATTTCCACGAAGAGGCAGTTACCCCCTCCTCTGGTAGAGGATCACCTAATAAATTTCTGTTCTCTCCAGAGCTTGACACCAAGAGAAACTGCTGTATTGCATCCAGCCCTTCTATCATCTATCGGGTTTCTGAGAACCCAGTTATTTTTCTTAAGAATCTGCTTTTAATTTCTGTCTTCACTGCTTTGTCCATTTGAACCATCTGTGGGGGGTGGGGGTGGACTTCTACAGATCATGGGAAAAATACCATTAAAGTGCTTGACATTTTTCCCAATTAAGTTCCAGAAACTGTCAAGACTTTTAGTTTCAAAATTTTTTTTAAATACACATAAACATTAAAAATAGCACATCAACCTTAAACGAAGACAGGTAAGATGATGTAAACAGTGTATTTGATGACTTTGATTTAAATTCTTCTGAGCCAGGAAAATCAGACTTAAAGACCTTCCTGGGTGATTAGACTTCAAAATATTAGAGCAATGGCCACTCACCGTTTGAGTCATTTTAACTCCAAGTATCTAACTTGAGTCTGTCAGTTAAATAGTCTTCATTTGGGTAGGTGGGTTGGGAGTGGAGGCACAAGGCTAGCTACTATTTGTCAGTTAATGGAGTGACAGAGCAGCAGCGGGGCTGTTTTCCACCTGAGCTGATTTTATCTATTCATCGCACAGCCAAGAGACAAAAAACCAGTCAAACCAAACAAACAGTTTTCTTTCAACTTCTGCCATGTCACTGTTCCAGAAACTAAATGCGGTGCCAGTTGCTGAGATATGAAACAGGATAAAATAAAATAATTCCTTCCTGTTTTTCATTAAATAAAAGTCCTGTGATTAATTCTTCAAAAATGCATCAACAATCTTTGTTAAATACCACTTTGTTAAACATCACTGTGCTGGATGTCAATTTTCATTTTTCTTTAAAAGTGTAGGACAGATTTATTCTAGACATGGGTAATCATTTACCCATTCATGTGTGGAATTGCATGTTTTCTACCTACTGTCTACATTACTGAGATCCGGGCAGACATGTGATTTATATGGAGAGAGAAATAAAGCAACGCATACTACCTAACCTCAAGCAGTTCTCAGAAGAGAAAACATGGCGGATGAGCAAGTGCCCATATCACCTGAGGCACAAGGGCCCCTGCGCCCATAATGCACTGATGCCCTCCTCGCTGTGTTTCCTCTAAGGCCCGTCATTTCATTCATATGGAATAAGCATTTTTCTTCCTACCCTTCGTCCTTTAGCCTCTAAAATTTAGTATGTTATAATGGACTTTTTCCCTGTAGGTACCTTTAGGGTTACTCATGACTTATCCTGGTGATTCATCCTTTAATTATACCTGCTAGTCAGGCTTTGTCTTATGCCACATTAACTCAGCTACTTGAGAGACACCAAAAATGGTTTTGCTTTGAGGTAGATTTATGGGCAGTTTTGAACTGTTGTTTTCCCAGCATAATAACTAAACCAGATTCTTTCTGAGAACAGGCTTTCTAAATAAAAGAGTGCCTATACTGAAGCTTTTTTTTTTAATGGACTGAAATCTATCCTCTCCAAAAACTTCCACTTCACAGTACGTGTCCCTGTCGGCTGCATGGTGAGTCTCACAAATGTTATTGGCTGACACACTCTTTGGCATGGTTACTGGCACAGAGAAATGTCTCTGTTTGTTTTCTTAATTCTGAAATGGGATGTGTGGGACTTTGTTTCTTTTAAAGAGCAAAATAGTGAGTTGGGGAGAGTAAACTAATATATAATATTTGTAAATATCTGCCTCAAACCTTTTCTTGACCTAGATCATGTCCAGCAATTAAGCCTGATGCTTAATATATACTCAATAAGTGTTACAGTTAGGTTATTATTATTTTTTAGTTAGTTTCATAGACTTAGGCCTCTCAGGCTCAGATTCTGAGGCTAAGTTCAGGCCTGGTGAAGAATGACTAAACAGAAGGTGAATGCACCCCAGAAGACTGAACGCGCCCTTTAGTCCTTCCTGCGGGGAGAAGGCAATGAGTGACACTGCTGCAGATTGCGTTTCCGCCTGCGCGTTACATTTTCTCAAAGCACGTTCCTTGAAAGAAGTATTTGTACCCTTCTAGTTCAACCTTACATCATGTCTGGAAAAATAATATTGAACTCATATGAACAACATATATGATTTAATGCCGTTAAACATTTTTATTGTGGTAAATACACATAACATGCAATTTTTATCATTTTACATGCTTTTAAATGTACAATTCAGTGGCATTAAGTATATTCACACTATTGTGCAACCACCATCCCCATTCATTTCCAGAACACATTTATCTTTTCCAACTGAAACTCTGTACCCATTAAACAGCAACTTCCTATACCCTCCTCCCCTAGTCCCTGGTAATCACTATTCTACTTTCTATCTGTACAAATTTGATGGCTCTAGGTAACTCATATAAGTAGAATCATACAATATTTGTCCTTTGTGGTTGACTTATTTCACTTAGATGATTTTATTATTAATAAGAGAAACAAGATATAAAAATCAGATTTGTTTTTAAACCCTTTGAACCTACATAAATTTTTTAATCAAAAATGTTTCTAAGGTACTCTTCTGCTAACCAAAAAAGGAAATTCTTATCAAGCCCATCCATGGCAATTGATTCTGCTTGATTAAGCACTTTTTTTTTTTTTGGTCCCACACAATTCTTCTCAGATTGGTTGATGTATAACATTGCATTCTATGATGGTCAACTACACGCGCCATAGCACTAGTGACAGCGGCCTATGTAACATGCTAACATTGTTTTTTGCAGCTAAAATTTAATAGCAGAGTTCCTCTCCAATGGATACAACTCTTCCATCTTCCTTTCTGCTGTTGTCATGAAACACAGACACATGATAAATGTAGCCTCGGTTAAAAAAGAAACTTCACTTTGTCCAGGTGCATGAAATGGTAGTCTTTTCTAGGAAGAGCAGAGAACATAGACTACATTGTGTGAATGTATTGACTCCCAAGGGCTTATCATCCAATATACAGAATAAAGGGTGATGGCTGGAAGACCATTAGGCAAATGGTTGAGAGATGAGAAGAGATGGGAAGATGGACTAGGGACATAGACATGAGAATGGGGGAGAGATGGGCAGTAAACATTAAGTACAGGAAAGAAACATACTGTGTGACTGCATGGATGAAGAATCCAACATAACTCTCTAAGATTTAAGCCTGTATACTGAACAGTATTATCTTTTTAGAATAAATGTAAGTAGGCTTGACTTCCCATGCTAAGTTTGGGGTAAAGTTAGTGTGACTAAGAGGCACTGTCTAGGGGAGAGACGTGCAGCACTAACACTCAGGGGTGCCGGGTTTACTTTAACAGAAGTGCCCAGGAGAGCAGCAAGTCAAGATCACCGACTAAGAAAGCATGAATAACAACAGAGGGTGAAATGTATTCCATGTGACAATAGGACTTCTAAAACCCCTTCTAGAGCTAAGATTTTATTATGATTTTATTATGACTTCTAAAGAGGATGCAGGAAGAAAACGGAATTTTAAGTATGAAACCCTCGTCAACTAACTACATCTACCCAGAGAAGAAAAGGAGGTAGAGACAGGGATAGGGAGGGAAAGAGGGAAAGAGAGAGAGATGAATTTATGTGATTTCGAAAAGTTTTTTTTTTTTTTTTTTTTTAGTTTAGTTTAGTTTTGTTTTTAGGCATAGATTTCTATTTCCATTTAGTATTGCCCTCTTGTGGCAAATTATAATATTTGCTAACGCTGACAGAAAACCTTAAAGCAAACAGCAAAAGAGAGACTAAAATGTAAGGGGCACCTGATGTATTGGGCATGATGCAGAAAGCGCTTGTGTACAATAAATATATCGCCTCATCTAACCTTCTCCACAGTCCTGTGAATAAGTTTAATTACTGTCAGACCCATTTTCAACCGTTGGGGAAATTATGATTCAAATGGTTAATTTGCCTAAGTTTGTGTTGCTAACAGGCACTGGCATTGGGATTTTGATCCAGGTCTATATAGCCAAAAAGGCCATAATTTTAAAAAAACATCAAAACCAGCCCTGGCTGGTATAGCTCAGTGGATTGAGTGCAGGCCTTCGAACCAAAGGGTTGCCTGTTCAACTCCCAGTCAGGGCACACACCTGGGTTGCAGACCAGGTCCACCGTTGGGGGCACTCAAGAGACAATGTTTCTCTCCCTTTCTTTCTCCTTCATTTCCCCTTTCTCTACAAATAAATAAATATAATCTTTTATAAAAATCAAAATAAAATGCATTCAACAAATACATATAGGTATCTACTACATGCCTATTCCATGATAGGTGCTGAGAGTATAAGGGTAAGCAAAAACCTACCTCATTTCTGCTCTAAAATTTCCATTTAGTAAGTTTAGAGTAGCAGTATTAATCAAATGGTCCCACAAAGGTCATTTATTAGCTGTGTGATTTGGGGAGATTTACCTTCAGGCTTTCTGGCTTCCCCAAGTGTAAGACTAGGGGTGAGAGTGATAATGGATGTTATCTATTCAGTGCTTGCAGTGTGCCAGACAGGGTCCTAAGCTCTTCACATTCATGATTTCACTTAGGTCCTGTTTAGCTCCATACATGACACATCACTGTGCCTCTTTCAGGATAAGGACACTCCTCCACGCTGACAATGAGAATCGAGTATGGGTGGTGTTTTGGCACTTCGCCCATGTGTGCTTCAAGACATGCAGCTGTGTTTGACCTCGGCTTTTGCCCATCTTTACCTCTTACTGGACCCCTTGGAGGGGATGCCTCTGCTGGATTCCACAGCTACTGCTGTGCACAGAGGAGGAGGCCAGCTTTTGCTGAGCAACTACAGTATCCCTGATCCTACGAGGCTACTAGTCCTCACTCTAACTTTGGAGGTAGACATTTTATGAGAATGAGAACACAAAAATCCCATAACAAACAAAGCCTGCAGGTTAAACTGCCTACTCTGACTCTAATGACTAAGTACAGACATGAAGGTTGGACAGTGAAGAAGGCTGAAAGAAAAAAAAAGATTCTTTTGAAATATGATGTTGGAGTTGAGTTCTAGAGATAACCTAGGCCATCCAAAAGATAAACAAATAGGCTCTAGGGCAAGTTAAGCCTGGAACACCACGGGAGGCAAGAATGACATAAGTGAAGCTGTCCTACTTCAAGCACATCATGAGGAGGGTAGGTTCTTTGGAAAAGATAATCATGCTGGGGAGAATAGAAGGCAGCCGGCCTAGAGGAAGACCACGTATGAGGTGACTGACTCCATAAAAGAAGCCCTAGGTTTGAGTCTACAGGAGCTGAGCAGGCCTGTTGAGGACAGGCCACCGTGGACAGCACTCATTCACAGGGTCCCCAGGAGTCAGAGCTGTCTCAACAGCACATAACACACCCACTCTGACTCCAAGACCACAGAGGAATGAATATGTCTGTTAGAACACATGTACAAATTTATAATATATTTTTACATGGCTTTTTCTCCACATCTATACCCTTTGCTTTTAGCCTCTAAGCTTTTGGACCATGTCTTATTCTCTATATCTCTTACACCTTCTTTATATCTCTTAAAAAGATATAAACACCACCAACCCATAGAAATTACCTAATAAACGTTTTGAATGCATGAATGCCTTACAGTCTTTTAAAAATTATTTCCTGGCTTCTCTGGCAGAGATACCGGTGCAGATGTGTAGGGGAGCAGAGAAAGGGTCCTCCACGGTTCTCCCTTTTGGCGTGGAGGTCTCTGCATGTTTCCTCAGTTCCCCTGAACATGAAAGGCAAGTAGAGCTCATTATCTGTGCCTCCAGGCTGTGAGTCTGTCTGCACTGAAAGTGCTGCATCCAGAAGCCAGTAATGGGCCCTGGCTGAGGCAGGGAGAAATGTGATGAGGAAATAAACAAGCCCAAAAGGAGCTTAAGGAAACTAACTCAGATAAATGACCCCACATCCAGCAAGGAGACGTCATAACTCAGTCAGAGTGAAGCACATTCAGGAATGTGATAAGGAGGATAATTGAAAAAGAACAGACCCATAGTCTCTATGGTCTGAGCATTTCAGATAGAGGGGAAAAAACCCAAATCTGAAAGAGAATCTGCAACCAATAGTCACAGTGGCAACTTCCTTTATGAGAAATAAAACACATATTATCTCTTAAAATGTATGTTCTTAATTTTGTCAGTGTGAATTAATTCTAAAAATGAAATTAGAAAATTTTGCAAAACTGTTTGATGATGACACAGTTATTTGTTCAGAATGGGTAGAGTTTTTTTTTACATTTTTACATTTATTAGTGAATTCTTTTTTCCCCAGCTGCCAATTTATTAAATTTTATTATGAGACAGAGGTGGATTAATGAGAGTATACTTTAATTTACTAGATAAATAAAAGTAATATAAGTAGTCTCATTTCCATGTACTGCACATTTCACCCTTCTAGTCCCTTCCTCTATGACCTTTCAAAAAACAAATGCTTCAAAGTTTGTGAAGCCCTCTGAACTCTATTACATTATGGTGTCAAGTAGAATAACATTTATCATATAGTAAAAATCTTGTTGGTATGGAAGATGAGTATTTGATAAATTTTTATAACTATTCCAAACTTGCTTTTCCTCCAACTTTGTATCATAAAAATTTTCAAGCATATAAAAAAGTTGAAAAAATATGCTGTCCACCTGAATTGAACAAATGTCAACATGTTGCCATACTCATCTCCCTTCTCCCCGCCCCCCAACTATGAGGCCTGTCCAGAAAAAGTCCAGCCATTGATAATATAATGAGAATGGTTTGTGCAACATCGATGTACTCTGGCAGCCACGGAGAGTGCAGTGGAATACACTTGTGTGAACAATGATGACTTCACCGTACTAGTCAGTGGGGGTGGTAGACACCATTGACTGAGCATGTGTACTGAGTAGCCATCATATTCAAAATGACTCAACAAGTAGAGCAATGCATCTGCATTGGATTTTGTGTTAAGCTTGAACATTCCTCCTTGGAAACTATTCAGATGATTCAGAAGGCTGCAGCTATGGACAACTGGTGATAGGCAGCTTCACCAACACAACACACCTGCTCATGCATCATGTCTCATGCAGAGATTTTTGGTGAAACATCTAATCACCCAGGTGACTCAGCCCCACTACAGCCCAGATTTGGCACCCTGCAACATCTGTGTTTCCCCAAAAGTAAAATCACCTTTGAAAGGGAAGAGATTCCAGACTGTCAATGAGATTGAGGAAAATACGATGGGGCAGCTGATGGTGGCTGGTAGAACTGTGTGAGGTCCCAAAGTGACTACAGGGGAACTGTGGCATCATTGTCCTATGTACAATGTTTCTTGTATCTTGGATCTTCTTCAATAAATGTCTCTATTTTTCATATTACATGGCAGGATACCCTCTGGACAAACATATGTAAAGTTTTTCTGAAACATTTAAATTAATATTAGATCTCTTGACATATTATTCCTAAATATTTCAACATATAGTACTACAAAAAAGGAAGTTCTTTAACATAACTGAATCTCAAACCATATTAATATATGACAAAAATATCATCAAATGTTAAATTGTTTCAAAAGTATTTTTTATTCAATAAATCAAAAATATATATATGGAATTTAACCAAGATTCCAAACTCAGGTTTAATCAATGTCCTATACAATTGCAAAATGCTATTTTGGAAGACAAGGAAAAAAAGTCATTAATCACCACTCCACTAAGTCAGATTTTGGAATAATTGTGCTTAGATTTTGTGAAGTTCCCCAATGTCCTGAAGAAAATGTTTGCTAATCAAATGAAGAAGATTGTGCTGAGTAGAACCATTCCCAAATCCCTAAGCATCAGAATCTGTCATTGGTGGTTTCCAGGAAAGAACTGTTCTAAGGGAAAGAGAGTGCTATACAAAATGCACTGTCTGACATACAGTCCGTGGTCAGTAAATGTTTTTTGACTAAATTAATGAATGAAATACTGGGGACCTAAAGACAAACAGCATCAGCATCAGCATCAGCATCACCTGGGAGCTAAATGGAAATGCAAATTCTTGGACCTGACCCTCCACCTACCAAATCAAAAATTCCAGATACAGCCCAGCAGCTGTGCTTTAACAAGCAATCCTGGTGATCTTGATGCTGGCTAAGGTTCGAGAACAGCTGATCTAGAAAAATTCCTGGACAGAGTCTAGATGGAAGAGGAGTCTTAGAAACAGGGAGTGGAAGATATAGTTTTAAGATTAGGCAAGTGGAGGAAAGGTAAGTGGAATGAGGAGCAGATGCTTAGCTAGATGCCAATACTAGGGGTGGGGGCAACCTGCAGCCAGGGCCGCGATGGGAGCTGATAAATAAAGAAGCCACCCTTCAATTACATTGTTTGTAACTATTTTGATGGAATGGTTGTGCTTTACTCTCATTGTTGATGTGAGGCTTTTTGTTTGGGGGGGAGCATTTGAGAATAGTTTTTATCCACAGAAAAGACCATCAGAATGTTTTATTTTTTAATTTTAATAACTAGTGCTATTAAAATTACAATAAAAATTGGTTTATCATAGGCTCCTGGATTCAACTCGCAAATGGTACTATTCTATCTACAAGTTTAGTAGACGTTAGCAATCATTCCTAAAGAAACCGAATAATATTTAGTCTCTTTTATAAATTAAATCCCCTTCCAGTTAACATCAACTTAATGGGCCAACACTTAAATGTCTAATATTTACGTTTTCCTTTTTAGGTCTTACCTAAGCAAAATCTTTCTGAATGATAAATATGCTTACAAATTTAGTAGCATACTTGTTCAACAGCCAATCATAAATTATCTTAAATATTCTCATAAATTAAAAAAATATAACTTACCTCTGCAAGTCAAACAATTAAAGTTATTTCATTGGAGTTATTTAAAAACAAAATCATTATAAGAACATAAATATAAAACAAATTACTTTTTACCCAAACATTTAACACTATAGTTTTGATTCTTTTAAATCTTTTCCATATCCTACATTGTAAATCTCCCTAGGGTTAAAAGATGTGTTTATTACTTAAGGAACACTGTTATTACATCAGTTGTCTGAGGTTACTTAGACCAGATAGTTCAGCTGAGATGCTATTCCTTGTTCATAATCAGAAGAAGAATCATCTAATGATCTTTTTCATAGTCACTTTTACTTTTGTTTCATTACTCAAGTAGGTGCTCATGAACCATGGATCTGAATTCATGTTTTGCATACTATATCACTCAACTCATATAGAAAGAAATGAATACATTTAATACAATGTAGATCTATCTAGCTATTTATTTATAGTAACAATCCCTGGTTTCAACCCACAAAAATATATCTATGATACATTAATAAGAAGCAATTCTCATTTGTGAAGTTTCACAGTCCTTCGTTTTTTTTGATGCATTCAAAGAAGCCTTCCAGAATGATTGTTTAAATAGAATGTGCATTTTATTGCAAATTCGCATCTCAAAATCCATATGCTCAAGCTGTAACCTCCATGTGACAGTATTGAAGACAGGGACATTAAAGGATTGATTAAGGTTAAATGAGGTCATAAGGGTGGAATCTTTGTCCTGTAGAACTGATGCTTCTGTAAAAAAAGACACACCCCAGACATCTTTCTCTTTCCACCAAGTGAGGACACAGCAAGGCTATGTGTGCAAGCTAGGAAAAGAACTCTTACCAGAAACCCAACTCCGCAGGAACTTCAATCTGGAACTTTTCAGGCTCCAGACTATAGGAAAATACATCTGTCATGTTTAATGTATGGTATTTTGTTACAACAACCTGAGCTTTAATAGATAAACTCTATTAAAGAGATGTAAATGCAAAAATTAATAAGATCTTTTATTTCCCTATATTTTGGGGGGGGGGCTATAACTCTAAGGAATATTGTTTTTTTAAAATATCTCATTGAATTGTGCATACCTCATATAAGCCAGTCTGACTTGTAACAATACCTGAAAAGGCTATTTTATTAGAGTTCATCTGTGTCTAATCTCTTATCATGTCATTGTGCCCAGTTTTGAAATGATACAGAGCTCAATTTTGGATAATGTGCTCAGTGTGAGTACCCATTTCAGGAAAGTAATCAGCTTGTCCAAAAAAAAATAAAAAATCAGTTTGGAGGAGTCAGGTGGGTGAAACCCTGGGAAATGGAACAGGCGTGAGTGACACAGGTTCTCCAGCTTCCTCAATGCAAGGCAGCTCTCTAATTGAGGGGCAGGGCTGGAGGCAAAGTGAGAAATTATTCTGGGTCAGGAGCAGGCTGACCATTGGGATCCAAAGTATCATTTAAGGTGCCCTAAATTGTTCCTCAAACACACACAGGGGAGTCCCCTAAGTGCTCACAAGCTACTGTGTGGTGAAACGGAAAACCACTCATTGATGCTCTGTCTTGCTGACCAGTTGAGTTCCACTTGTTCTGGAGGAGAGGTCAGCAAGGCACAGAGAGGATGGGACTAGGGTACATAGGAATCACAGTGTAGATGGGTAACAGAAGATATTCTTTTTCCTGACCCAATTCCTTCCTTTAAGAGGGAAACAGGTAAGACAGGAAAGAGAAAACTTTTGTTATAACAATGACTCCTCTGCCAGGTTTTAGGGTCAGTGTCAACATAAAACAGGTCTGTTGGGGTTTTGCTTACTAGATGTCTGTGTTGCAGCCTGTCAAGGCCTGACAGGCCCACTCTAGATTTGGGGAGACAAGAAAATGTGCAGACTCGTGGGGATGCTTGACAAGCCTTCATTCATGGGTGGGCGAGCCACGCACACTGAAAGCAGCGTGTCTCTGGTGAGAAGGCCCTACTGCCTTTAAGTACTGGAGGCAAACAAAGCCGGTTTCGAGCCAGAAATTTATATAACATAGCATAATTCTGCACATGTGAGCCCACTTCACATTATGGGAACAGTTTATCAGACCCAGTCTCAAGGCTGTGAGAACACTACTTACCAGGCCCATTCAAAGTTATTTATGGGAACACTGCTTCCCTTAGTTACCCAGACACCTGGGTGAGGAAGCCAGACTGCCTCCATTTACCCTACAATGCCCCACTCAGAAGACAGAAGGATGACTCAGGTCCTGAATGACCTGGCTTTTTCCTTTCCTGCCCAGCATGCGGCAGCTCAATAGGGAACCAACTGAGAACCAAAATATTGAAAGAGTGTGTTTGACAAGGAGAGGGAGAACAGAAAGGAGGGATTTCCAGGATATTTCTCTGTCTCAGGTGAACTTCAAGTGGCTGGTGATTACTCAACAGGAAAAGTGAAGGCCTGTTTTATACCATTTTTAGAAGTAATGTACAGCCCTAATGACCTGTTGGTGAAATATTCTGATAATTAATTTTTCTGCTCTTCCAGATAGCTTCCTTATATATAAAAGGAGACTGTTATTGATGAGGCTGTGTGTGTGTGTATACATACATACATACATATATACGTGTGTGTGTGTATATATAAAATCTCCTGTCTCTAAAGCAGGACAAAATGATACCTAACATTAGAATATTTTCTTCTCAGGAAAATAAAATCACAGTTCTCTTCTAAACTATTTCAGGGCACCTTCAGATGTGAGAAAAATAATTAGTAGCTGAATCATTTCTTTAAAAAATATGATCACTCCTGTTACTGTAGGAGGCAGGACTCTGAACTGTGATAATATGAAAATATCATCTAGTTTTTGACATAGGAGGCAGTTAGACAGACATGAGCAGAGTAAGAACAACAGGCCATGTGCAGAATGTCACCAGGGTGAAAAGTCCCGAGTGACTAGCAACGGGCAAAACTAAGAAAACAAGTGTTGTAGGATGGGACCTCGCGCCCAGGGTGACCTTTCCTCCTCTAGCATATAGGTAGGCATACGGTTTAGACCCTCTCCTGACCTCTCCTCCTGGCATGTTGCTAGCCATGTGGTAAACCCCCTTAGAGGAGAAACAAAGGGGCCAGAGAATTGCCTCATACAATTCCTATACAAGCCCTGCACAACCAGTCCCTTAAGCATCAACCCTCAGGACAACGAGGTTCCGGCCTGCTTCAGATAATCTTAGGAACAAAGCCTCGGGTCTGTTGACCACAGAGACAGAGTTTTCATATGACTAGATATAACATGTAGGCCACAGCTATGTTTTAGCTCCGGGCTCAGAAGAGCAGCAAAGGCAGGTGGGGCAACACCATGGTTACCATCAGGACAAACTCCAATGACTAATGCCCCCTGCCCTAGCACTGTCCAATCAGTAAGACCACCACCCTGAACAGGCACACCTGAAGAGTCGACAAATATTCCAGTGGAAGTTCCCCTGAGAGCTCCTCTAAAAATCTTCATCTTTAGGAAACAGATAAAAACATGTAAGACAATGGACCCAATGCATGCCCTCTTTCTGTAGAGCAGCAACCCCCAACCTTTTTCCCACCAGGACTGGTTTCATGGAAGATGGGGTGGGGGTGGGGGACAAGAATCAGAGCCTGGGTGTGCTTAGCTCGTGGCGAAGTTCTTAGCAGGCCATGGACCAATGCCCGTCTGTGGCCCTGGGGTTGGGGACCCCTGCCCTAGGGCATGCCTATGCCTTACTGCCCCCTTTTTCCCTCAAGGTTTTACCTTTGTTTTTTTCCTCCTAAGCTCCAAGGGCCTTTCCTTTGCCTCTGTAAGTTGTTTCTTGAGTCCATGCAGCCCAGCTGGCTCACTTCTTTTACTTCTGTGGCTTTCTAAATAAACTTGTTAGTATTTGAGTTCTTGGCTCTGAATTCTTTCTTAGCCAAACTCAAGGACAAAGATCTAACTCTTCTGGTAACATTTGGTCCTGTTTGCTGTTAACAGTTTTGATCAAGAGTATAAAACTGAAGTATGTGTTTTATAAGCACCAAGCACTTAAATGTGTTGACTTCATAGCAAAGTAAGGCACTAATTTAAATTCTATATCTTTTCCATAAGTCATTCCCTGATGATTCTCCCTATAATTGCTCTCACTACTCCCAGATCTACATCTCCAAACAAACCATTGCAGTTGCTGCCCACTGGATATCTCCACAATGGTATCTCAAAGGTACTACAAGCTCAACACATACAGTTTGCTACACTCTATCATTCCTCCTAAACCTTTTCTTCAAATTGCAATTTCTACCTTAGCTGGCTGAGAAAGAAATTTGACACGCTATCAGTCACCAAGACACCTTCCTGATAGCTCTGGTGTCCACCCTTTCCTGTCTAGCCCCAGCTTCAGTGATAAGTCAGCTCTCATTGCCTGGCAATTAAAATAAGCCCTTAACTTGTCTCCATGGCTCCAGTTAGTCGTTCTCTAACCCATGATTGCAGCCAGAGTAATCTTTCTAAAAAAGCAAGTCTCATCATTCTCTCTAAGGGCTTAAAATCCTTTAATGGCTCCTCATTGATTAATGGACAGAGTCCAAACTCCTTAGCTTACCAAACCAGTCTCTGTTATCTCTCCAACCTTATTGATTGTCAGATCTTTTGCTCCTGGAATTAGGCTTCAGTCAAGCTCAATTTCTTTAGTTTCCCCTAATGGGCTAGTGAGGGCGATCCTCAGAAGTTCCAGAGGTCTCCATGAGGTTTTCTGTTTTAATTTTGATGATTTAAAAAAAATACTATAAGCATGTTTTGAATCTTCTATATCAGAGGTTTTCAAACTTTAGTACACATAAAAATCATCTAGAGGTCATGTTAAGGGGCTGACTTTGCTCAGTATGTCTTGTGTGGCCCAAGGCATTTCTAATAGCTCCTAGGTGATGGCAGTACTACTATTCTGTGCACCACATTTTGTGCAATAAAAGTTTGAATGATCACTTTCTAATTGAATACTATCACAAAATTGTCCATTGTTGTGGACTTATGAATAAAGAAGAGAACAGACTTAATATTTTAAATAATACATTCATTACAAATGAAGACCAAGTGATGTCACAGCTTGCTATGTGAATAAAGACCTAGCAATGGTTCTACTAAAAAAAAGTGATGAAAAATTGAATCATCATTCAACACAAATTAATATAAGCACATTAATCTCAAAAGAGTCAGAGGAATCACACAATATGATTTCAGCAAGAATTATTACTTATATAATTAAACTGATACTGTTATTTGGAATGATATTAGTTTTGTATATATTTTATAATTAATCCATCCATCCATTTGGGTTTTATAATTATATAATAGCTATGAACACTAGGATGTATTCTTAGTGGTGTGTTTCTACATAGTTAAGAAAGCAATTTTATTGACCCTAGGGTATAAGAGAAATTTATTCCTCTATAATAGGTCTAAATACAGTAATTTTGAGAAACACAGGACTAAGCCAGGTTGTCTCTTTGTCTCTGCTCCTGTTGTCACCTCTGCCTGGGCTACCCTTCTTCAATTCCCTGTCAACCTTGACACTCTATTCTGTCCACTTAGCAGACAGCTGCTTCTCCCTATGGCTCTTTTTCAGAGACCTGTGGTTAAGTTTATACCAAAACTGTGTATTATCCTATTTTCTTGCTTAAGATGTAAATTTTGCTGAACACTTGACTGTGCATGTTTGCTAACCTTGTTGGCTGTCTCTTCTATTCTCAGGACAAAAGTCTGGTGTTCTTTGTCTTATTTGTACTTCATCAGTGCTTGGCATAACATACTTGCTCAATAAATGCTTTCTTAATGTGTGAATTCATGTAAAGCTTGGCTTGCTCTTTCCTAGACAGAAAGAGTGTATCAACATACCATGTGTTCACATCTGTAGGTGAAAAAATTATGAGTATAAAATAATTGTAATATTCTTCTATGTGCAATATGGTAATTTGAACATTGTACTTCACCCCTAGAGAATCTGATGAGAAGTCTGAATTTTCATTAATTTTCCAGAGATCTGATTGTTGAAGTCAAAACTTAGAGAGTTTTCAAATAACGTTAACAGAACATTGTAATTACATTTTGATTGATGCATCATCAGAACTATAAATAGAATGGAAAGACTGAAAAAGCTGTACTCAAACCTCCAGCCGAAGTATGATTAGACATTATTGGTGGGTTGGAATTGCGGCTAACTTTCAACTTTGCATTATGCAGAATAAAGTCTGTAGTGCAGAGTCTTCTGGCCCCAACTTCCTTGTGTTTTGGTTTTGCCATTCGGTTTCTGTTAGCACCTTCACTGGAGCTGGAAGAGGAAGTGAAGCTGTTTGCTTTCAAGAACAGAACAAATCCAGAATTACATTTGGTTTTATTTGATAATGAAATGGATTTTCTGACCTATATATAGAAAGAAGACTACTTCCTAATAAGAGCCTGTCTGAATTAACCAGGATGATGGATGGTGTGGGGTTGGGGTCAGGATGAGGAGCTAAGGACCCAGAATGGGTCCCATCCAATTCTGTCCCTGATCTACAAATACGACTGTAGTACTGCACAAATACTATTTGAGAGAATAGCTTTAAGGGAACAAAGATGAGCTGGCAAAGTACAGAACTAGATTTTTACTTCACATGCATAGCCGCTGCCACTTTATTATCAGAACAAGAGTCTTTTGAACCTGGAACCCATAAAAACTTGTTAGGCTCAGTGGTTTGGAGGAAGATTAATCCATTTATGGCTTCCGCTGAGCATTTCTCTACTTAGAATAAACAATCTAAGAAGGTGGTTTCTCTTCAAACTCCTTCAGAGTTACTTGTTTTACTCTCTAGCAATATGAAACTATACTCCAAACTCACAATTTTATTACTCTTCCTGGACCCCTCTTCCTGAAATGCTCATCCTGTGATGGTTAATTTTATGTCAACTTGACAGGGCTAAAATGCTCAGATAGCTGGTAAAACATATTTCTTGGGTGTGTCTGTGAGGGTATTTCTGTAAAAGATTGATCTTTGAATTGGTGAACTGAGAAAAGCATATGGCCTTGCCCAGTTTGGGTGGGTATCATCTGATTCATTGAAGCTGAAATAGAAAAAAAGAAAAGCTGGAGAAAGGGTGAACTTGCTCTCTCTGTTTGAGCTGGGACATTCATCTTTTCTGCCCTTGAACTCCACTGAGACTTACACAATCGCCTCCTTCGTAATCCTTCCACTGCTTTTCCATTTGCAGGCCTTGGACCCAGACTGGATTACATCAGAGGGTCTCCTGGCTTTCTAGTTTGCAGACTGCAAACTGTGGGACTTCTCAGCCTCCTAATCACATGAGCCAATTCCTGTAATAAATCTCCATATATATGTTATTGGTACTGTGTCTTTGGAGAATCTGAATATATCATCCAAGGAAAAAATATTTTCCAAACTCTACCCAGATATTACCTCATTCAGATAATTTTCCCAGCCATTCCCAGGGAGAGTTACCCACCCTCTCCTCTAAGCAATCTTTATGTTTTATGTGGGCTTCAAGGATGTACACAATATACAACATTCTATTTGTTGACCTGATCCTACCAGGGAAGGAACAGATACATGTAGACATGCACAACATTAAATCCATGAGACAGTGAAAAGTGCACTTGATTAGGAATAAAGAAATGTGGTATCAAAACCTTCTTTCTCCATATGGCCATGTAAAGACATTTCTCTCTTGTACATTTTGTAGGTTAGGTTTCCATGGATGATTTTCCTCTTTGGGAATAGGGCATTACCCAGTGTGCGTGCCTGCTCTCTTGCCCAGTCCCTGACACAATGAATGTGTGTTCGAATATTCATTATATTGAGCTAAATTAAACATGACCTTCTTGTTATTGCACCAATACTGTCTTCTGTGTTTCACACACAGGACCTCAGAGCAACCTCGCAGGCCGTTTTCCATTTGGTGAAGAGGAAGACACACAGACTAAAAACAGATTTGTCTTATTTATTTTCTGACGTGTCAGGAAATTGTCCATTCTACATATCAGAGGATGGTTATTTAACATCACTGAGTATTTAATTTACTGTCTAGCATTGTGCTTACAAAGGAACTGAGCTAGCCTTCCAGACTAATTTTCCCTGATGTTTTTGCTCTACCTGTAAGTTGTGTTCATTTCTAAATGGTTTCCTCTCCTGGGAATCCCATTTTTGAGATAGATATCTAAACCACAATCTGCATTCTGAACATCTTAAATGCCTGCACACTAACCACAGCTGTTTGTTCATTCCCTGTTTCAACAGGAACAAATACAGTCACCAATTTTTGCCTTTTAAGGTAGCAACCCAATTTAACACGTGGGGGAGGGGGAAAGCCATCATAGTCCTAGAAGACACAAAAATACAAAAACATCAGAGTAGTTTGTGTTCTTTCAACATTCACACTGAAGACTAAAGCAATGTTTATAGAACATTATTTAAGGGAACAGGAGCAATTTTGTGGTAGTGTATCTAAATGATTGCTTTTTTAGGCAGCTTTGAAACTTTATCATGTAGTGTGGTTTTTCAGAGCTCAGTCTATATTGTCTTTACCCATGTGTTATTGCCAGATGGGTTATGGGATATGATTGGAGGTCATGTGATTAGTATATTCACATTATCAAGTGACTCCATGCAGTGAGATATTGACTATATTTCCCTAATACCAATTTTTACTCATAATATTGGGAGCTGTCATGGCATTCCTTGAGCAATAGTTATACCTTAATGTTTTTACAGATCTTTATACTTTGTGTATTTTGTCTCACTTAATCCTCTGTTAGCCAGAACTCTTTCAGTTGCAAGTGAAAAAACCAACTCAATCTAGCGTAAGCATTATAGGGGAATCTTTTTTTGGAGGGTAAGGGCTTAATTGAAAACTTCAGGAGTAGATATGACTTTAAACATGGCAGAATTAAGGTGTTTTCTATGTCTATCTCTGACTAACTCTCAGCTCAGCTCTTCTCTCTGATAACTCAAGGTGAGCTAGCTTTGGCTTCATATGTTTCTTAGTGATTGCTACCTTTGAGCAAAGTTCAAGAAGGATTCCAGTTGGCCCTTTGAGAATCATGTGCCCATCCGTGGTATGAATTACAGTAGAGAGAGGGTCGAGATACTCTGATGGGCCAGGTTATTGTCATTTGCTGAACCTCATGGTCTAGAGACCGGTGGAGCTCTCAGAAATAGCTACTGCATCAAAACCATATGGGGTAGAGAGGTCCAATTCCCTGATGGAAAGAAGATTTCTAGGAATTTGACAATAGATGTCCATTCTTAACACAAACACTACAAGAAGTATTATTTTTCCTATTTTGAAGGCTAAGAGAGATTGATTTGCCAAAATATATGCAGCTAGTAAATGGTTAAACTGAATCTTTTAATCTATTTTGTTCCTTTTGCTGATCTTCAGATAGAGAACACATTAACCACTTTAAAAAATTCTTCCTTCTCCTTGTAAGGGACACATAAATAGGCATATAAAATTACCATCTCAAAGTAAAACAGTAATTTGGTTCACTTTATGACCTAGGAAGAAATGTGGAACAATTTCAAGTGGTTAAAAATGACAATAAATGATCATTTAAATATAAAATAATATGGTAGAAAAGAAACACAAAAATGTACAACTATTTTGCTGTAACTTTTCTAGTTACTAGAAAGACTCTGTAAAAAATTATAATTTTAAGCTTTACTGTTAGTATCATCTTAAATAAATTTGAAAAATAATACCACCTGGAAAAATAAAACCCTTTAAAAAATAGTACAATGTGCTTTTAAAAATACTATTTCACTGATCTCAACTTTCCTGTTAATAATCTTCTGAGATGTCTGAGTGGGTGGCAGAGAGTTGGGTCAGAATGACACAGGAAAAAGGGCAGAACCAGGTTAAGAAAGCAGCTTTTTCATAGAGGGTCGCTTTATGCAGGTCCAGTCACAGGGGAAGCCCAGGACTAGGAGAACTAAGGCAAGAGGTCAAGAAGTGTCTTACAAACAAAACTAGGGGTATGCACCTGCCTTGTGTTCTCCATTCCTACAGGCAGAAGTAACACAGTGGATTGTTCTTCCCCAAACCCTAGAATCTCTAAAGCTTAATCATCAAGAAATCTTTAAATATTCAAATTTAACATACTGGTTATTATATAATTTCATTATTAACTTTTCTTGCTTTATAAAATTTCTTAACAAGCTTCAGAAGCATCAAGCCACCACCTCAAGAAATTTAGAAAAAAGTTGAATGAAAACTGAGAAAGTCATTGATAGAAGTTTTTTGAAGAACATAGTAGACAAGGACACCAATATTAGACCGCATCGAGAGAAAGAATGTGTAACTCCCTGGAGTGGGCTTACAATGTCAGTTGTAAAGAAAAATGAGTTAGTTATGGAAAACCTTATTAAATAACCAAACTAAGAGAGATTGTAAGTGTATCGTTTTAGTAAAGCAAATTCATGTATCGCACATATCTTGAGGTCAGACAGAAAAAAATGACCATAACCTAGAAATACTCCATAAGCAATAAAAGCTTTTTAACCACATAATTAAGAGTTCTCAAAAAGATAGCCTAGTACTTAAAATAGTCCTGTGGCATTTTTCTGTGAGTTACCTCACAACACCAACATTTTGGTGTTGTGAGGTAACTCAGGACACAGCCCCTCAACAGGTGGCTGCCTGGCCAGCAGCCACAAGGAGAGAGGAACAGTCTGCATCTGGACGTCCCAGCCCTCTCAAGGCCCCTGTGTCTCAAGGCTGCTGTGTTTATCAGGAAAGTGTAGAATCTTCACACACTACCCCCTCCCTAACCCTACAAGCAGCACCAAGACTGGAGGCGGGGTGTGGTCTTTCCGGTGCACTGCCCTGTAACATCAGTAATAGATGCCATGTCCATGGCATGTCCACTTCTGTTGGCCCCAGCTGGTTTTTTTTTTTTTTTTTTTTTCTGGAATATCAGGAACACAAGTACAGCTCCCTGGTTTGGAGCTCCTGCATTACAGGTATTAAGGAAAACAGGCACAGGCATGTGAGAATTGCAAAATGTTACGTGTTAAAGAAAACAGTATTTTCACAATCCTTTGGGGAGTGGGGTGGAAGAAATTCACTGACCAACCCTCTGATGTCTGTAGAGACTTGACAATGTCTGTAAATTATTCAATGATGCGTAACAGACATGTTGGTTTAAATGTTCTCAAAATCTTCATCAATATAACAACTTTAAATAAGGAGTGGGCTTTTAAAAAATTCTTTTACTGTTGTTCAATTACAGTTGTCTGTATTTTCCTCCCACCATTCCTCCCCGACCCCAGCCAAACCCACCTCCCCCACTTGCTTCCACCCTCCCCCTTGGTTTTGTCCATGTGTCCTTTATAGTAGTTCCTGAAAACCCCACTGTCCCTTCACCCCTCCCCTCTGGCTATTGTTAGATTGTTCTTAATTTCAATGTCTCTGGTTATATTTTGTTTACTTTTTTCTTCTGTTGATTATGTTCCAGTTAAAGGTGAGATCATGGGCTTTTTATACTAATCTTGGTTATTTTATCTTTTATCATTCTTTTCAAAATACTTCTAAAATGTCTTACTTTTTAGTAGCTAATGGTAATCTATGTCAACTCTTCTCATGTAAATCAGACCAGCTTTTGTTTTCAATATCAGAAGGGAGAAAAACCAAGAGTGCAAAAGTTAAAAAGAAAAAGTTTATCATCTCAATCTCATTTTCGAATTATCACTTACATTCTTGTATTCTTACATCCAGAGAGTTCTTTGCTGCATGAAGCCAGACTGCTCAGTCGGGCACCTAAGAACTGGCTGACAAATACAGCAAGTGGTGCACCTGGATAGGGCTGAAGGGGAAGCACTGGCAGAGGGATCCTGATAATACACTCACCTGTTGCTCAATGCTTCCCTCTATTTGCAAACTTTTGCTGCTTGATTTTCAGATAGGAAAAGATAGGGAAAAAAAAGATGGTCAACACTGGAAGACAGTGTTGACCATCATTTGCACAACTCACTATGGACTAACAAAAGTAAACTCTCAAACTTCTTGGAATTTCACCTGTTCAAAAAGAGACATTTCTCCATTGCCTAAGGGGTGAAGGAAGAAGGGCTTGGGTGTAATGAAGATTGTTTGAGGAAATGGGCAGTAGTGTGGCAACCATACCACCTGATTCACTCCATAAACTCTCTAAGAACTACACTGAGAAGATTGCATTCACTTTTAACAAATTGGGAAACCTTTCAAGCTGCTGGTAAACAAACATGTTGACACTGCCATTTGTTTCCAGCTTAGGTGAAAACTCAGAGTGACTTCTTTCCCACTAGACAAAGCTATTTTAAGAACACAAGTGTGCTAGCTTTTGCAAGCAAGACTCAACTAACTAGATCTTCCAAAAGTTACAAAGTTCTTTCGTTATTGTCTTGTTGGGTAGGTAGGTCTTGCTTCAATTATGATTCTGTAGTCTTTGCTCCAGATGGTCATGAAGATCGGCATCAAGGAAAATGATGCTTTATTTCAAGCTGTCTTCTATTTCTCTTTGTGGTTGTATTTCACCATCCCTAAAATATTTCAGCTTTTCTTGGCAGTTAACCAATTTCAAACCTCTTTCAGGTCGCAGACTAAAGAAGCTATACACATTTTAAAGTTATTTTTATGGCCTTTGCCATTTGGCATTATTTTTATTTTAGCAATTTTCATAAGAGTTTACATGTAATAATGCACTTTATATAATAATGCTTAATTATTATCTACTATTTATCCAATGATCTCATGCTAGCTTATAAACACTAATTAATTGAGATTTACAAAACCCTGTAAAGTGCCAAGCACAATGGCCAGGTTGTGTTTAACTACTTATTTCTCTAAATGCAGCTTTGAAGTCTTTGAATATTTAACTAGTGATTATAAATCATGTTGCTATTTGGGAAGCTTGAGTAGACTTATTTTTATCTTGTTCCCATGGTTTTCAAATAAAGTTTTTATTCATGATTTCTGTAAAGAACCTCAGGAAATTTGACGAAGTAATTTTAACTTAGAGTTGCACCTTTCTTACACCTTTAAGAATATTCAGATCAGCACGGAAGCTGTTGACAGTTCAGTCCTCTGCAACCATAGCAGTGGGCACCTCATTGTTCCCACTGCCGCATTTTCCACAGCAGTCGGCCTGTGAGACTTCGAAGTCTGGCCCTCAGAGTATGTACCCTGAGTTCATGAAGATTTATGAGCCTACCCCCTCCTCCTCATGCTTTCTCTGCTTCTCTCTTCTGACCTTCTGACCCAAATTAAAAGGATAGAATGGAGCTGTGGGCTGATAATCCACAGTCTTCCACGTATGTGAGTTAATGAATTGATTTCACCTCTTTAAAATTGTTTTCTATACCAAATGCAGGCAAAGTAACATCTACCCTTCCATGTCTCAACACCGTGACCATTCTAAAGTGAGATAATATGTATAGCTGCTTCTTTTTGGAGTCTGTGCTTGGTTCATATTGGTTCAACAAATATTTATTCAATGCCTATTATGTGCCATGCTTTGTTCAAAGGGCTGGGAAAGTAGCAGTGAACAAACTAATAAACAGTCATTCTCAGGGAGCCTATATCCTAGAGGGTAAGAGGAGATAGATACATAGTAAAAATATATAATGTGCTAGATGGTGATGTATTATTGAGGATCCTGATTCAATACAAGTTCTACCATTTATGAGCTATCTAGCCTCAGGAAAATTATTAGACTTTACTATACCTCAGTTTTCTAATTTCTGAAGTGGGAAAAAGAATACTACTCACATTTTATGGTTGTTTTGAGAATTTATTACCTACTATATTGGTAGGTTATTTCTGGCAGTGGAATTGTGGATGATTTTTATTTTCTCCTTTATAATAGTCTGCACTTCTGATTCCGTTTCCAATATGAAATTTTTATTTTTGTGATAAGAAAAAATGAAGTTATCCCCTGTCTCCCAAGCAATGCTATTAATATTGCCTTCATTACAACACTGCACTTTGTTAGTATTTAATGAGATTCATAGCGACTGCCAACTTTTACAGTAAGCAGGGTGTCATTAAGTCAGTTGAATGATTGCTATCATTCATTTGTTTAATCAATTCTTTCTTAAGGGTGAAAAGCAAATTTTAGGTAATCCAAAAGTAACTAACAAAATCATAGAACCTATAGGTTGGAAGGGACTGTAAGTGTCCTAAAAAAAACCCCTAAATTTTAATATTAAAATATATATGCCAATAATTTAATAAGTAGTAAAATATTTAATATGTTAAATTCTAGGAGATCCTCAAGGCCCTCTAGTCTTCATTCTCTGGTCTATTCTTAGGCAAACTTATCCAAAACAAAAGCTTCAATTAACAACTCTAAAGCATTCCTCAAATTTAAACTGTAGCCTAGAATTCTCCTCTGGTCTCCAGATAGGGTTTTGGTTTTTTTTTTTAAATCAAGAATAAGAATTTGCATTGGAGGGAAGGGGAGAACTGGAGCAAGATCAGAAGCAGAAAGATATTCTATACTCAGCTCCTGTAGAAATAGAAGATGTCTAGGGTGAGGGTGAATGGAAGAGGGGAACAAGGTGTGACCTCAGATGAGATCCAGGCAGATAGATCTCATTTAATCCACTTATAATTGGGTGTGTGGCAGACGTCAGATAGAAAACTCAAGATCAGGACATTGCCTAACTCATTCATGAACTGTTACACTGAGCCCCCTGGAAGCCAAACCAAACCGCAGGAGCCATCGGAAGCCTGCAGACCCGTGTTCTCAAAAAAGCACTGTGTGTTGCCAATAGCAGTTACACTGGTTGATTGATTCTCCACACCCCCCGCTTCCCCACGCCCTGCTTACAAAAGTCCAGGTTCTCAAACACACCAAATAATGACGTGAGGGTGGAGATGGAAAGCCCCAGAACTACTTATTGCAGGGCAGGGGCAGACTGGAAACCCTTTGTATAGTAATTGTCACTTTCAGTGAATGACATCTGGTTGGACAAGCCAAAAATTAAGGAATATTAGAGAAATAATTCTGGAAAACTATGACTCCCATTCCCCAAATGTTAACAGTTTATTACCTTTGCTGTTTTTTCTGGTCTTTTTTTCTTAAATTATTTATTTATTTTTAGAGAGAGCGGAAGGGAAGGACAGAGGGAGAGAAACATCAATGTGTGTTTGTCTCTCACGCACCCTCTACTGGAGACCTGGCCTACAACCCAGGCATGTGCCCTGACTGGGAATCAAACTGGCAACCCTTCGGTTTGCAGGCCCACACTCAATCCACTGAGCTTTACCAGCCAGGGCTACTCTTTTTCTCTGAAGACACAAAACACACCCACAGACATTTTCCCCCATACCCTTTAAGAATAAGTTATACACCAAATGCTGATTTACCTTTAAATAGTTCAGTCATTATTTCCTTAAATCACAGAAATTCTTTCACATTAAATAGCACATTATCAAAATCAGGAAATTACCATCAATATAACATTATTATATTATTTTATCTATGAACCTTATTCAGATTTTATCTAAGGTCTTAATAATATCCTTTATAAAAAGAAAATCTAAGCTCATGTATTGTATTCGGTTGTCATTATTGTTTAGTCTCCTTTAACCTGAACTACTTCTTGAGTCTTTTTTTTTTTTTTGTATTTTACAATATTGATATCTTTGAAAACTTTACATCAGTTATTGTTTTTCATTGTGGCAAAATACTAAAATATAAAGTTTAAGATTCTCTCCTTATCTTTCATCTTGGGTAATGTAATTATGATGTGCCTGGGTGTGTTCCTCCTTGGGTCCAACTTCTTTGGGACTCTGAGCTTCCTGGACTTCCTGGAAGTCTATTTCCTTTGCCAGATTGGGGAAGTTCTCCATTATTTTTTCAAATAAGTTTTCAATTTCTTGCTTTTCCTCTTCTCCTTCTGTCACCCCTATGATTCAGATGTTGGAGTGTTTAAAGTTGTCTCAGAGGTTCCTCAGCCTCTCTTCATTTTTTTGAATTCTTGTTTCTTCAGTCTATTGTGGTTGAATGTTTATTTCTTCCTTCTGGTCCAAACCATTTATTTGAGTCCGGTCTCCTTCCCCTCACTGTTAGTTCTCTGTACATCTACCTTTATTTCACTATTTCATCTTCACTTCTTCCTCTATTTTGTGACCTTACTCAACCATTCCTGTGAGCATCCTGATTACCAGTGTTTTGAACTGTGCATCTGATTGGTTAGCTATGTCTTCATCACTAAAGTAGGGAAAAATGGTACAACTGTAATCATATAATCAATAAAATATATTTTTTAAAAAATGAAAAAAACATAAAATTTATTACCTTAAATATTTTAAGTGTACAGTTTAATACTATAAGTATATTCACATTTTAGTACAACAGATCTCAACAACTTTTTCATCTTGCATAACTGAAATTCTATACCCATTAAATACTCATTCCCTTTTCTTCTCTCCTAGCCCTTGGCAACTACCTTTGTACTTTCTGTTTCTTTTATTTCAACTACTTAAGATACTTCTTAAGGGCCAAATTATTCAGCATATGTCCT
Organism: Anoura caudifer; assembly: GCA_004027475.1. Taxonomy (NCBI): domain Eukaryota; kingdom Metazoa; phylum Chordata; class Mammalia; order Chiroptera; family Phyllostomidae; genus Anoura; species Anoura caudifer. The sequence goes on along the minus strand of PVKU01005339.1, from coordinate 6,606 downwards.
TTTATAATTGGCTTATTTCACTTAGCATATTGTTCAAGCAGTTTCATCCATGTTGTAGCATGTAACAGAATTTTCTTCTTTTTCTTGAGGTGCATAATATTATATGTATAAACCATATTTTCTTTATCCAGTTATTCATTGATGGACAATTGGTTGCTTCTACATTTTGGGTATTCTGAATAATGCTGCAGTTAATATGGATGTGCAAATGTCTCTTTAAAAGTGCTTTAAATTTGTTTGGGTATGTTCCCAGAAGTGGGATTGCTGATAATATCATAATTCTATTTTTATTTTTGAGACACCTCCATACTATTTTCTATAATGGCTCTCCTATCTTACATTCCTCAAAACAGTGTACAAGTGTTCTAGTTCCTCACATCCCTACAAGTACTTCTTATTTCTTGTTCTTTTCAGTGTCTATCCTAAAAGATGTGAGGTGATATCTCATTGTGGTTTTGATTTGCCTTTTTCTTATCATTAGTGATCCGGAGCATCTTTTGATATACCTAAATCCATTATTCAAATCTTCAACCATTTTAAAATGAGATTTTTCATTTTCTGTTGTTGAGTTGTAGGAGTTCCTTATATATTCTGGGTAGAAACCATTATCAGACATGTGATTGGAAAATATTTCTTCCTATTCTATAGGTTGACTCTTCACTCTGTTGATTATTTTCTTTGATATACAGAAGTTTTAAGTTTGCTGTAATTTTGTGTATTTTTTTCTTTTGTTGTCTGTATTTTTGGTTTCATATTCAAGAAATCATTGCCAAATCCAATGTCTTGAAGCTTTACCCCTATGTTTTCTTCTAGGAGTTTTATAGTTTTAGGTCTTATGTTTTATTCTTTAATCCATTTTGAAATTTTTTTGTGTATAGTATACAGTTAATATAACAAATACTTTCTTATGTCTGTGTGTACTGAGTTACCCAGTACCATTTGTTGCATAAAAACATCACAGAAGTGATGTTGCGTTCTTAGTTAATTAGTTTATTTCTGATGATGTTAGTGTTGATCATTTGGTTAAGATGGTGTCTGCCAGTTTTTAGGAGTTATTATTTGACAACTTATTTTCTTTCTTCTTCCTTATCTAATTCATGACTTCTTTCTGTGGATTTTACCATCTAAATATTTCTTGAATTCATCTATTTTCCTTCTGTGTTTTTTATCAAGTCTCACTGACCTCCACTATTCCAAACATGCTATTGGAAGACCCTTTTCTCACCATTTTGGTCTTCTGATTCCTTCTCTTTCTTTTGATCTCAGCTCAAACATCACCTCTTACAGGAGGCCTCCCTTGACCTTCCAAAACATCTCAAGTCCTGCACTTTATATTCTTATAGCACTATGTGCATTTCCATCATAGGACTGCTCCTGTGGTAAATGTACATTATTTGTGTGTAATTTTGGGTAAACAAGTTTGTAAATGGAAATTCTGTGGCAGCAAAAATTGTTGCCTGTCTTTATGTCTGCACAAAGTGCTTGGCTCATAGCATTCATAAATAAGAGTCTAATAATAATAATGTTAATGTTGAGTATTTCCTATTTGCTAGTAACTCTGCTAAGTTCTCATTAAATCCATATTATGTCAGAAAAGCATATGTGAATGAAGTACAATTCACGAACACAATTTCTTTGACTGTTACTGAATTTTCTATTTATACTATCTTTTATAAGTTATATAATTGTGTATCTGCTTTTGGTAACTTATTAAATAAGTAAAATATTGATTCCCAGTCAGGGCACATGCCTGGGTTGCGGGCCAGTTCCTGGCAAGGGATGCACAAGAGGCAACCATACATTGATGTTTCTCCCCCTCTCTCCTTCCCTTCCCCTCTAAAGATAAATAAAAGTGTTTTTAAAAATAAGTAAAATATATGTATTATGAGCTGCAATAAGGCACCTGCAATTTAAAAAAAAAGGTATAATTCCTTCAGGGGATGGAGAGGATCCACATGACAGATTACTTTACTGTACTGACCAGAAAATTCCAGACAATTAGATTAAGAGTGCCTTCCTGGAGAAGACAGAAACTGAATTAGGTCAGGTATTAAATCTAGGTTTGACATCATGGGCTTTAGCACAAGTGACTCCATTTTAGGCCTATAGTTTTCTCTTTAACATGGTTTTGCCTCTTTAGAATTTGTTTGCAGTAATGTCATTAACTTGCAATTTAATTAATGGTGTGTATTGCCTGAGTTGAGGAGTAAAGAGTTAATTTTTTAGTATATGTTGTACTGACTATGAGTAGTGAAAAGTTGCTCATATACCTATGATTTATAATAGAAAAAAGAAAAAGGAGGTGTATTTGGAGTTCAAATATCCAACATCAAGGTACTTGGTAAGATGCAGCTGGTTGAGTAAATATTTTGTTACTGAAGAAAAATAGGTGCTCCGTGTTTTTATAGATACAAAGAGTAGTCTGGTTATCTACATTAATTAAGAGCTGCCTGAATTTGCATTGTCACAAAGTAATGCATGATTTTGGAATCTGCTTTAACCTCTTTGCTTTTTAAAAGATTAAAAAGTTTTGTTAATGTTAAGAACTGGATTCTGGGGACCAAAGTTCCCTGTAGGATGTATATACAAACTATTTTATGGAATGGGGGAAAACTTCTTTAATCTTCGAACCCCACTAAATAAACTTTATGATTAGAACATAAAGGAGAATGTCAAAGTGTAGCAAGTTGATTTAACATAGAAGTGATGCTGTAGCTTAGTTCCTGAGAGCAATATAGTGAGCAAAAGAAGAGACAGTTAAAAAAAAAAAAAGCATAGTGTGCTATATGTTTGAATTATAGAGTTAAAAAAGGTTGAATTTTTTCTTAATATATATGTCATATATCTTTACACAAACATACATGCGTTTTTTTCAAAAAATTAAATCCAACCATACAGAGTACATATTAAATTGCTTTTGTCATTTAACTTTATATCACCATCTTTCTATAATTTTAAATATTCATTTATAAGATTTGTTTTAAAATTAGTTTTTAAGCAGCATACCCCTTTACTTATTAGGTGGTCAGGTATCACATTAAATTTTGAAGAAAGCCCAACTGAGCTGATTTAGAGAAGGGACTGCAGTACACAAGACAGCAGCAGCAGAGCTCCTGGGCCTGTACGCAGGTTCTTGCAGTGTATAACCCCACCGCGGTTCACAGGGCCACAGAGCGTCCCACACTACTGCTACATCATGATTGATCAAACACATCCTCTCTCATGGAGGATGCTGCTGCTCCATGTTGCATTTCCTTAGCAAGTACAGCACTGAAAAAGAACAAAAAACAAAAAACAAAACCCTGCAGGCAGATTTGTGAACATATCCATCAGTGTTTTCTTTGGGATAATTTCCTGAAAATGGAATTCCTGAATGAGAAAAGTTATGTATTTGCCAAGATTCGTTTGTTTGTTTTTCTTAACATGGATTGCCATATTGCCCCCACCAAAAGGACTATTTGAAACATCAATATAGTGTCCCAATAATAATGTTGGAGAGTTTAATTTCACCAGAACATTGTCAAAACTTAAAGAAAAGGATGAAGTATTGATACATGCACAGCATGGACCTTAGTGAAAAAAGTCAGTCACAGAAGATCACATGTTGTATGATTTCATTTATATGAAATGTCCAAAATAGGAAAATCCATGGAGACACCAAGTAGATTAGTGACTGCCTGGGGCTTGGGGGAAATGAGAAATGAAGAGTGACCGCTAATGGGCACATAGTTTCTTTAGGGAAAATGGAAATGGATTCAAATTAGGTAATGGTGATAGTTGTACAACTCTGTGAATATAGTAAAACCACTGAATTGAACCCTTTAAAATAGTGACTTTTATCTCAATGAAGCTATTATTTTAAAAATTATTGAAACACTTGACCAATGAAAGAAAAATAGTAGCTGCAGTAATTGGCTTTCAATTAATAGTGACATTGTACTTTTCTTTTTCTTCATGTATTTGTCATCTATATTTCTTTGGTAAATTACTTGTCATGTCTTTCATTCTTTTCTTTTAAAAAGTATTCATAATTTTCTTAACATTTGCATATTTCCTTATCAAGTAAGATAATATATCTGTTTTTAATACATGCCTTAAGAATCCTAAAACACTAATTCAAAAGAACTTATGCACCCCAATGTTCATAGCAGCACAATTCACAATAGCCAAGTGCTGGAAGCAACCTAGATGCCCATCAGTAAATAAGTGGATCAAAAAACTGTGGCACATTTACACAATGGAATACTACCCAGCAGAAAGAAAGAAGGAGCTCCTACCCTTTGTGACAGCATGGATGGAACTGGAGAGCATTATGCTAAGTGAAGTAAGTAGGAGGTGAAAGACAAATATATGATCTCACCTAAAAGTGGAACCTAATCAACAAAACAATCAAGTAAGCAAAATAGAATCAGAGACACTGAAATAAAGAACAAACTGACAGTAACCAGAGGGGAGGGGGGAGGGAGATAATGGAGGAAAGAAGGGAAAGGGTCTTCAAGGAACATGTGTGTAGGACCCATGGACAAAGCCAAAGAGGGGAAGGATGGAGGGTGGGTGGGGCGGGGGGAAGTGGTGGTGGGAAAATGGAGACAATATATTCAAACAACAAGAAAAAATGATAAAAAAGTCTTCAAAACATAATCTAGACACTGTGATACCTATTTCATACCAGCATGAGGCTAAAACAGGGTCCTAATACCTTAATTTAGTTCTAGAATCCCCATAATTTTGACACTTGTCTGGGAAGGACAAAGCAAAAGATACCGATTCCAGCTACATTGGTTTCATTGTTACAGGTGGCAGTCACAGTCTGCAGCTGCTGGCATTTGCTCAGTGCCAAAATTAAATAAGATGTTAAGTGTAGTTCTGGAAGGGGCTCAACATGGCAAATGCCCTAATAATATATATTAGTTAATAATACACTTCAGAAAATCAGAAAATGCATAAAACAATTGGCCCCAAATGGAAGATGTATCATTGGTTATTTTATGGTGCAGTAACATTAAATTTCACACTTTAGGGGAAATTAATCAAGGACTACAATGCATAATCTTACTGCTGAGATAAATTTTCACTGGGTAGAGTCAAAAATGAAAAAGGTAGCATTCTTTCAAAAATACCATTTTGAAGCACCTGAAATCCAAAATTTACACTGTATTTGCTGATTCTAAAACTTTATTAATTGTATGAAACATCACTAATGCTTGAGGAGAAAATTCAGTAATACCATAATAAAAGTTGCATCAATATAAAATTTATTGCAATTATAGAAATACTAAATTGTGAAAGGTAGGTCTTAGTATTGTAGATATGTGGTGATTCCATGCTTTTTAGTGTTAAAGACATCATGAGCATCCAACTGGTAGAAAATTTTGGCTCCCTAAATGAATGTTAAATCTTTTCATCTCTTAGTGTATAAAAGTCTCTTTTCAGCAACGGAGCCCAGAAAATAGTGCATTATGTGCAAATGCCAGTTATAACTAAAGAAAGAGTAGAACTACAAAGACCAGGTTATGATCTATACTGTAGTGTTTGTTGTGAACTTTATTATTCAACCAAACCAATTCTCCAAATTCAATCCAAGAGCTAATTAAACATAAGTCACTACTTGCAAGTTACTGTACTAAGAGCTTCTGGGATGTAAAGCTAAATAAGACCTTATTCATCATTTCTACCCTAGAAGAGCTTTATACATGCGTTTCCTTTTGGGAAAGGCTAAGGAAATAAGATGAATATAAGAACCTGGGGAGACTTCATTTTTCTTCTTAATAGTGAGAAGAGAGTGGTCTCTTGATGTCATGATTAAAGTTGGATAAAACAGAGAGCAGCAGTAGAGAAGTTTGGGACTAAAGAAAGAGCTAGCACAAGGGGAGAAAGCAGGACAGGAAGTCAAAAGAAAAAAAATCCAAACAAAAGAGCAAATGCTGTGTGAAGGAAATGTTGGGAAGGGGGCTCTGTGTAGACTTGGAGGTCAGGGGCAGTTCAGCAATCTCTCAGATTCACATGAGAGCAGAGGCAGCCTTTCCAGTGGGAAAATTGATGATACATCTCTGCATAAACAAACAACTTTCTCAAAGAGTGGGTCACATGTTGAGAGAGCTGAAAAACAAGAGCAGGCATGCTCTGAAGAACGCCCTGTGGTGATGAAGGGAGCCTGCTTCCTGGAAAGCAGTCAGAATTGTATAGAAAGTTTGCAAGTAAACACATTTTTCAGGCTCAGCTAAAAACACGTTTAACACCTCTCATCTAAGTGCCTAGGAATGTTTCGATGACATTCACATTCAGAGCTTGCTTGCATTCCATGGGACAGGAATAAAATTGAAATCTTTCTGCAATTTGTTCCTTGTCCTGCAGTTCTGATGAATTTATTTTCTTCAAAAGAGAGATAATATAGACTCAGGGTTATGTTAAGGATAGAGAAATAACAATAGAGAGAATAAAATTTTAGATTCTTTCTGATCCCATATTGCATAAAAGAGCATGAACAGGTTTGGTGACTTTTAGTTTAGTGACTCTCCTCTGAAATGGAGAGAACAACACTTGCACAGGAATGGGATTATATTTATACTGTACTGTGCATATCTTGGAAGTGATACAAGGCATTCA
>PVKU01005338.1:51759-125477 GCA_004027475.1 Anoura caudifer | reverse complement strand
TGTCTCAGGTCTGGGATGTTCCCTTCCATTTAAGTCTTCCCTCTTTTCCCGTTCTACTCACCAGCCTCCCCTCTGCCCCATCTCTACTTCTCCTCCGTGCGCCGGGATTGTCTTCCCTCTCCTTTTATTTCTCTCTCCTGCTACCCCAACATCATCCCTCCTCCTCCGGTAGGAATGGTCTCTTCCAGCCCGCACTATCCCCAGGATCCCTGGGGTGGTCCGTTCCTCCTCCCCGCGAGGCGCTGCCGGATTACATTACTCCCAGCCCACCCCGGCCCCTTCCTTCCTTCTCCTCCGTCCGCCACCCGCCTCTTGCCCATTAGATTCTTCCCCTCTCGCCACTTGGTTCCCCGTGTCCTTTCCTCACCTCCTCCTGCTTGAAGAAGCCCCTGTGTCTGCCCCCCACCCCCATCTTCTCTTTTGGAGAGTCTCGTTTTCAGAAATCCCTAACAACAATGATTTCTATAGCTCCGCTGGATTCATGTCCCTCCATCCGCCTCGGGACAGTCTTCCTCTCCCCTGTCCGCCCACCGGGAAGGGGAGATGGTCCCTCCCCTCGCAGCCCGCCCCCTAGGGCTGACGCTCCGCGTTCTTACTGGTGCTCGACTCCCCCACGATGACCACGCAGGCATCCTTGCCGGCCTCGCAGGCTTTCATTTTTCCGCTGCACGTGGGACCGGAGCCCCTGCACACTTCACAGCTTAGTGGGCACCCTGCAGTGCAGAGGGAGGGCCAGGCTGTCGTCCCGGGCGGTGTGGGCTAAGGATCCCGGAGACGCCATCGCGGGAAGGGGCGGGATTTGGGGGTCTACAGGAGGAGGGACGGGTGTCTCCCCGTTCCTGGGCGGGGCATTGACCGCTCTCCGGGGAACTGTCCAGCGCTGTACCAGGGACGCGCTACTGATGCTAGCAAAGCTGCTTCCTGGGGCGGGAAGCGACTCCACCACCAGCCTGTTTACTTAATTACAAGGCTGGGGACTTTGGACGCTCGGGTCCTCTGAGAAAGCTCAGGGACAGGGAGGGGTCCTGGGAAAGGTTTCCACGGACTTTTGTGAAGCTTCCAGCTGGTTCTCGGGTGTGGGACCCTCTTTGTTGGAACCGTGTGTATGCAGGTCTTGTAGACAGTAGGAGCTCAGGCAGGGGTCTGCATCCCAGGTCAAGAAGGAAGACCGAGGACCAGGAGGGCTGAGAGCATGGACCCCTTCGTCCCAACAGACGGGGCAGCTGGGGGCCCAGACCCCTGGGACCTGGGGAAGGGGGGGCTTGCCTGAACTCCTGCCTCTAACCGAGGAGGGACTGGGGACTTGAACTCCCGAGAGTCCAGGAAAACAGATCTCTCCCTCTCCCCGCAGTGTTTTGTTTTGTTTTGTAAAGAAGTCCCTTTGTAGTCATGCCCTCAATTTCTAGAATTCAAATGTCTTATTTTGAGATCCCTCCTGGGGGACAGAGGATTCAGAGCCCACCCTGCCCCTTCATTTCTCAGAAATCCAATCACAACAGCCTTTGAGCTTTTCTTCTCTTGAGGTCCGTCTTTCTCTTCCTTTAGCCTCTGCCTTCATCATGAACCCGAATTCCCAGCACACCTCCTCTTTCCCTCTGCACGGAGGACCTTGCTGAATGCTCTCTCCTAGTCCTCTCTTTCCTGAGGATCCCAGAAGTCCAAGCCTCTGGTCACTTACCGAGACCCAGCAGGGTGCACAGCAGTGCGAAAGCCAGCAGGAAGGTCCTCGGTGTCACGGAGGGCCTCATGGTGTGTGACCCAGCTGTCCCTGGTTCCCAGCACTTATAGGAAGCTGAGGAGGGGCGGGTCTGGACCCACCTTCACCCTGGGGTGAGAAATAGCTGAGGTAAGAAGATCTCAGGGCAGGCCTCTGCGGCTCTGGGTTGGGGAGGTGGAACCAGAGTCCAAAAGGGACAAGAGGGTCTTGTACCCAGGCCCCCCCCTCCACAGGGACCCCAGGAATCTAGCCTTCGAGTCGCCTCTTCCATCAGGACCCAGAAGGGCACTTTCCTGTTTTCTCACATTTTCTCCCACCCCCTTTTTTCTGCCCTGAAGCCCAAGGTCAAAGCCAGGTCACCTGATTCCCTGTAGGGGTAGAGCGGCTACAAAGACTGACATCCCTTCTCCTGTCTCTTCCCAAGGAGGCACCTGCGTGGGTGGGGCCCTACCTGGGAGCGCCCAGCATGTCCAGGCTCGCTCTGCCTGGGAGCCTTGTCTTCCTCTTCACGGGCTTGGCTCCTACTCCCTGTTCTGTGTCCAGGCTGTCTCCATATCCTGCCCTTGTGGAGCTGTTCCTCTGGGTCTCACGGGGACCGAATAGAGGGAGTGCCTGTCAACCGGCAGGGACGGACGTGGAGGAAGGAGACCGATGCGCACAGGTTCCATTGGGAAACTAGGTTTTTGACCCACTCTCCCCTGGCCTCAGGCAAAACCCTGAGACAGATCTGAGATTCTTTTAAATCATCACCCGAGGATATGTTTATTGATGAGAGAAAGAGAGACAGACAGTCAGACAGACGGACATCGATTTGAAAGAAAAACATCGATAGGTTGCCTTCCGGACGAACCCCGACAGGGGATCGAACCTGCAACCTTTTGGTGTGTAGGGCGACGCTCCAACCAGCTGAGTCACCCGGCCAGGGCGAGATCTGAGAATTTTTTTCCTGTGTGTGTGGTGAGAAACCTAGAGCGGGAAGAGTGTGGCTGCACAACCAGTGGAGTGGAGCCTGCAGCGGTCGGACCGCTCCAGGCTCTCGGCAAAAATCCACTCAGGCTTGCCTGCGTTTAGCTTTCTAGGCTTCAGTTTGGGCGGTGACTGTCTTGTCCAATGAGAATGGCGAATTTCTTCTAGAGACCAATCCTGAAGGCGTTCCTGTTGTTAGCCCCAGAAGGCAGGACGTAAAGGTCGCCGGGAGGAGGGTCTAGTGGAAAAGCTCGTTGCTAGGGAACTCAGCACCTCTCTCTGGAGAGGCGCGACTGGGCTTGCGCGGGGTTGACGCCAGCGCCGGCGCGCCGCGGTTTGAAAGGCCCGAGCCTCGCGCGCTTGCGCATTTAAGCGCGCGCAGGGCGCAACCCCGTCCAGACCCCCAAACTCGGACCCTGCTTCATCATTTGGGTCCCGCGGATCCCACGACGTTGACATGCCGGAGATCCGTCTCCGCCACGTGGTGTCGTGCAGTAGCCAGGACTCGGTGAGAGCCTGGCGTGGGGGAGGTTGGAAGACGTAAAGGGATTAGTGAGAGGCCCCCACGAGAACTTATGGATTGTAAAAGGGAACTTCATGGAAGTCTAAGGAGGGTCAAGGGGCATTTCCACGTTATAAGGGAATTCTGAGAGAGATGTGAGATGAGGGCACTTCTATGGAATCTATGGAAGTTCTGGAGAGAAAGGAGGAATAGGGGAGCTTCCTTGGAGAGCTCATAGGTGATCTTCCAGGGGAAAGTGTTGTAGGGGACTCAAGGCAGGGTGTGGGAGGAAGAAAGGGAACACTTAAATCTGGGAGATCTCAGAGGGTTTGGGAGGACTCGAAGGAATAATCTGAGAGTAGGGGACCTAGCTCTCACCTCGGTACCCTAACTTTCCCTTTCCCATTCTTATCTCCAGATCCACTGCGCAGAAAACCTTCTCAAGGCGGACACTTACCGAAAATGGAGAGCTGCCAAGGCAGGCGAGAGGACCATATCTGTGGTGCTCCAGGTGATCCTGCCCTTCCCCTGTCCTTCCTTCCTTCCGACGAGGAGTCTGAGACCCCGGTTCCAGGCTCCAACTGGCATTGGGTTGAGGCATTTTCCCTTACCTGGAAAAAGGGCACTGTGGTTGCCAGAGGAGAAAAGTGATCCAAAAACCAGGCCAGGGATGACCATAGGAGTTATCGTGTGGCCGGGTAGGTTGCTTCTGCTTTCTGGGCCTCAGTTTCCTCAGCTGGAAGAGAATGAATCATTCCCTGTATCCTGCCTTCTAAAGTTGGGCTGCTCAGGGTGTGAAGGTGTCTCAGGAGATCATCTAAGCCAATCAACCCCATTTTAAAGATTGGGAAACTAGCACATGCAGGGGAGGAGTAAGTAGCCAGTCTAAACCACCATTTCTACAATGCTGGCCAGGTTCTGTTTGAGTATGCTCTCCCCTAATCTGCACCACAGACAGTCCTATGAGATTGAAGGAAGGCTTGACCTGAGGAAAGGGTGGTTTGACCTGAGATGGTTACAGAATTCCAAACAGGCTATTCTTGTCAGGGATAAGAAACTGGTGGGAGAAGACAGCTAAGTATGTTTTAAGCATCTGCTCTTTGCCAGGTGCTGGCCTTGGTGTTTTATTTGCATGATCTTGCTCTTCACAAGGGCAGCGTGGTGTAGGGGCCATTATCACCAGTAATCAATGGCAGTGCTAAGACTTGAACCCACAACTACTGAGTGTTGGTGCAAGTAACTGCTTTGTCATACTGGAGAAATATCAAATTGTTCTGCTTACCTAGGTGTGCATTGGTTGATTTTTTTTAAAAGATTTTATTTGTTCATTTTTAGAGAGGGAAAGGGAGGGAAAAAGAGAGGGAGAAAAACATCAATTGCCTTGCTCTCTCACACGCCCCCTGCTGGGAACCTGGCCTGCAACCCAGGCATGTGCCCTGATTGGGAATTGAACCTGTGACCCTTTGGTTCACAGGCTGGTGCTCAATCCACTGAACCACACCAGCCAGGGCTCATTGGTTGATTCTTGTATGCACCCTGACTGGAGATTGAACCCACAACCTTGGCATATCAGGATGATGTTCCAACCAACTGAGCTAACTAGGGCCTGATTTTCTTGATTTGGGCCATATTCCTCATTTCTGAGGTGTTTGGGGAGGTATATTGGGGGCAAGGCTTACATGATTAGGTTTGATACTGAACATATCCTTGGTCTCTTGTGCAGTATTTCTGAAAAAGTTTTGGGTCATAAATCTTTTTGAGAATAGGAGAGAAGCTGAGGATTCACATTTCAGGAAAAATGTACAGATCTACAAGATTCTGAATGATTTTAGGAGTTTAAATATTTCATAAATCCCTAACATAGTAATAATAATGGCAGCTAATATTTATTCAGTGTTACAACTGCCAGTCACCATCTGAAACATCTCATGTGGATGAACTCATTGAATCCTTAAAATACCCCATGACCTAGACTCTATTATTATTCCCATTCTACAGTTGAGGACACTGAGGGCCAGAGAAGTTACACAGCTTTTCTAGACCAAATGTTTTAAACTGAGGGAGATACAGGTTGCTGATTGTTTAGTCTTGAGAACTGCATTCAAGCCCCCTGCTCTCCCTGTTACTCACTCTTTGACCTCAGGCAAATTGTTTCATTTCTCTGAACCTGTTTTCATATCTGTCCTTTGGGAATAATGAGATTCAAGCCCAGGGTTATTGTGATGATGTGGTGACATAATGTCTGCAAAAGGACTCTGTCAGCACGTTGGTGTTTGTGTAAGGGGAGGGATTCGTGTGTTTATTTCTGTGTGATGATTCCGCTGGGCTCTCTTATGATCCCAGGAGAATCTCCTGTGACCCTAGGAGAATCACATCTCATTCTCTACCTCAGTTGCAGTGGGGGCAGGGAGGCTGAAAGCAGAAGAGACAGGACATGGGGGCGAGGGAGCCAGAGGGTGAGGACGAGGCACAGGGTTCTCTGACCTGGGAGACTGAGGGAGGTAGTGCTACTGTCACTCACTGAGATGGGGAACCGAGAGAAGGGGCAGCTTGAAAAGTGAAATGTCCAGTTGGCATGTCCAGGTTTGGCAGGGCTTTGGGATATCCAGGGGGCTGCATCCAGGGGTCAGTTAGGGATGGGACATGGAGCTGGAGACAGCTGTCGAAGTTGTTAGCACAGCACCTGTAGATTCAGGAGTGGGTGGATTCATTTCTTTATAAATTCATTAAACAATTATTTACGAAGCACCTTCAGTGGGCCAAGCTCTTTTAGCGATGGGGGCCATGTAGTGGTGGATAGCATAAGAAATAAATATGTCAGTCCTGTGGAGCTTTCATGTTAAGTGGGGAAAATCAAAAGTGAAACATAAATCAGCTGACGAGTGTTGTGGATGAAAATCAAACTGTTAGGCTGAATGGGGAATTCCCCAGCTGGTGGAGGAGGCAGTGGCAAGAGGTTTTTATTTAAATAGGGAGTCGGGGAAGGCCTCCCTGAGGTGATGTGTGAGCAGAGTGAGCTATGTAGTGAGCTATGCGGATTTCTGTGGAAGAAGCACGGGCTCCTAGCAGGGAGGCCCATGTGGGTGGAGAAGAGTTAGCGGTGGTGGGGGCAGTTGGAGATGAACTAACAGGGCAGAGGTGAGGCCCCATGATGCGGAAGGCATGAAAGCTATTGTAAGGACCTGAGCGTTTACCCTGGGTGAGATGGGAGCTGCTGAAGGGCTCTGAGCAGAGAATCGAATCTGACTTACAGAATTCTGTAAGTCAGAGTCCTGGTTTCTGTGTTGAGAATAAACTGCAGGGGGCAAGTGTATGAGCAAGCAGCACTGCAGTGGATAACCTATCTGATGTCAGAGGTCCTTTGGGAAATGATTGCTTCAGGCAGGTGCCAATATGCAGGCTGACTCCGTATTCACCAAATACTGATTTTGGTTCTTTTCAAGTGATGAGGCTGAAATTTCTGGACATCAAGACTCACAGACTAATCTGTGTTGCTTTTTCCTACTACCCTGTATTTTTTCCTCCCAGCAACATTACGCCACATCAGGATAGTCCCACATGGGGCTGTGCTCTTAACAGCCCCACACGCCGCTCCGGTTTGCCGGGGCCGCCACCGGAGTGTCTGTTGCCAACCCATGGCCTGTTCCTGGGAGGGGAGTTTCCGTCTCTGTGCTCACTTTTCCGGGGGGGGGGGGGGGGGCTGGGATGCAGTCTAGGTGGAAGTCCAGTGGAGGTGCGTCCTTTAGGAGAGATGTTCAACAGCATCAAAGGCGGCGCGTGTTTCTTTTTTTCCTTTTCAGGGGTTTTCTGATCACTTGGTTTTAAGTTGGTTTTTGTCTTCTTTTGATGTGTAACATATACAGCAAAGCACACAGTTCTGTGAATCCTCATGGAATACAATGTGTGTGCCTCATGCTCAGATCACGTGACGGGGCGTGCCCCTTCCCCAGGCCCCCTTGTGCTCCTCCCAGTCACTGTCTCCCACAAGGGTAACCATTACCCTGATTTTTAACAGCATCAATTTGTTTAACAGCATCGGTTTTGGATTTTATGTAAATGGAGTCATGCAGTATCTACCTTTGTGTCTGGCTGCTCTCACTCCCTATTATATTTGTAAGTTTCATCCACATTGGGTGTAGCTGTGGGTGGCTCATTCTCATTCTATAGACTGTTCCATTGTTGGAAATAACCATTGTGGTTTTCTTAACCTCACTTTTTGAATGCATAGTGTATGCATATGGTGCAAAATTCAAAAGGCATGAACTAAAAAAGTCCCCTTCCCCACCCGCTTCCATCCCCTCCCCTGCTTCTGCTGCCCGGTCCCTCCCCCCTGAGGCAGCCACTGTTAGCAGTTTCTTGTGTGGCCCTCTTGGGTCACCCTGGTGACGTATAAACATGTATATCCACCCCTGGCTTCCCCTTTTAAAATTACATGGTATTTTTTCCAAATAACAGTATATCTTGGAGATCTGCTGTCATTGCACAGAGTTCTACCTTGTTCTTTGAAGTGGTGCATAACATTGCCCTTCGGACAGACATCGGACAACTTTTTAACAAGGTGTCTCTTAGGAACGTTGCAAACCGACCATGTGCCATTTGTCTCACTGTCACGAATTGTATCCTCCTGAGAAAGGAGCACACAAACGTGGCCGCAGATGACAGTCATCTTGTGCCTAAGCCCTTCTCCTAACAGCTGACACTTACTGAACACTGTTTTTTCTGAGGTGAAATTCACATAATGTAAAGTTCACCGTTTTAACTATGGAAAAGTGTACCTTTCAGTGGTTTTTAGTGCATTGACAATGTTCTGCAGTCATCATCACTAATTGAGGATATTTTCATCACCCCAAAAAGAAGCCCTATGACATGAAGCAGTCATTCCCCATTCCCCTTCCCCACAGGCACCAGTCTATTTTCTGACTGTGGATTTGCCTATTCTGGACATTTCATATAAATAGAATCATCCTCCTGGCTGGTGTGGCTCGGTGGATTGAGCACTGGCCTGTGAACCAAAGGGTCATCATTCGATTGCCTGTCAGGGCACATCCCTGGGCTGCAGGCCAGGTCCCTGGTTGGGGGTGTGAGGGAGGCAACCAATTGTTGTTTCTCTTGCACATCAATGTTTCTTACCCTTTCCTTCTCCCTTGCTTCCCTCTCTCTAAAAGTAAAATAAATAAAATCTTTATTACTTCTTAATTTTTTAAAAAGATTTTATTGATTTATTTTTAGACAGAGGGGAAGGGAGGGAGGAAGAAAGGGAGAGAAACATCAATGTGTAGTTGCCTCTCACACGCCCCCTACTGGGGACCTGGCCCACAACCCAGGCATGTGCATCTTGAAAAAAATAAATAACATCTCTCTTTTTCCTTCCTTCCCCTCTGTCTAAAAATAAAATCTTAAAAAAGAAATAAATAGACTCATCCAATATGTGGCCTTTTGTGCCTGGCTTTTCACACTTAGCGTAGTGTTTTCGAGCTTCCTCATGCTGTAGCGTCAGTCAGTGCTTCATTCCTTTTTGCAGCTGAGTACTGCTGTTCCATTGTTTGGATAGACCTTACCGTGTGTATCCATTCATAAGTCTATGGACATTTGGGCTGTTTCCACACACAAACATTTTTATGAGAAATTTTTTATTTATCAAAAAAATGAGAGGACAGAGGAGCAAGTCAGAAAAACACTCTGGAAGAAGCAGCAGACGTTCATGCTCTGAATGGCCGTGCGGCAAGGAATGTGGGTGGCCCCTGGGAACTGCGGGTAGCACCCTGTCAGCAAGGAACAAGAACCTCAGTCCTTCAACCACAAGGAAATGAATCCTGCCAACAGCCAGTTCTCTTGGGAGAGGACCCTGAGCCCCAGATGAGCACCACAGACCCAGCCAGCACTCCGATTTCAGCCCCTGAAACCCTGAGCTGAGAGTCTAGGCATGCTATGTTGGACATCTCACCTACAGAAACTGAGATACTAAGTGCGTGTTAAGCCGCTAAGTATGTGGTAAAAGAAGAAGAAGAAGAAACACAAGGGAGTCTGTGTAGAGTAGAAGTAGTTACAAGAATCATTCATTTAAAATACAAATATATATGTCCTACCAAATATAGGGCCTGGTGCTTTATAATGTGGGAGAGGTAAAAAGGTTGCATTTTTTAAAAAGATTTTATCTATTTTTAGAGAGGGGAAAGAAGGGAGAAAAAGAGGGAGAGAGACATCAGTGTGTGGTTGCCTCTCATGCACCCCTTACTGGGGGCCTTGCCTGCAACCCAGGCATGTGCCCTGACTGGGAATCGAACCAGCGAACCTTTGGTTCACAGGCCAGCACTCAGTCCACTGAGCCACACCAGCCAGGGCAAAATGTTGCATTTTAGCCTGAAGGATTGAAATAGGGAGTTGAGAAGGAGTGTTGGTTTATAGTCAGAAAGTTGGGTCCAAATTTCTCTGCCAGTCATCAGTTCTGTGTGACATGTGAGCTACTTATTTAAACTGTCAGTTTCTCCATCTGTAAAACTGGGTTAGTAACAGACCCTTCCTCTTAAAGTGGTTGTGAGGATTCAGTGATGCCTGGCCCAGGAAGAGCTTTGCCAGCGGTGGAAGGCAGAGAAATGGCCCCCTAAAAGCTGTCCACATCCTAATCCCCAGAACCTGTGAATTTGTCAGTTTACATGGCAAAAGGGTCTTTGCCGATGTGATGAAGGTAAGGATCTTGAGATGGTGGGATTAACCTGGATTATTTGGGGAAGGCAAGAACAGTATAATCACAAGGGTCCTTACGAGGGAGAGAGGGAGGCAGGAGAACCCGAGTCAGAGGAGCTGTGATGATGGAAGCAGAGGTTGGAGCGATGCCCTTGCTGGCTTTGAAGCTGGAGGGAGGGGCTACAAGCCAAGGGAAGCAGGCAGTTTTTGGGAGCAAGGCAAGGAATTAGCTTCTCCCCTAGACTCTCCTGAAGGAATGAAGCCCTGCTGACACTGTGATTTTAGCTAGTAAGACCAGATTTCACGCTTCTGACCCCCAGATCTGTGAGATGTGTTGTTTGTAGCTAGAAAGTTTGGCGATTTGTTATAGCAGCAGCAGGAAACTAATATACCAAGCCTACATGAGAATCCAAAAATGTCAGCCATGATGATTCTTTTGTGACAGATGAGGATGTTGAGGCAAGAGACTGAAGCAAAGCCACGTAGGGACAGTCAAATGAGAATTACAATTCAGGGCACTTGCTTCTTTAGCAAATGGTCATTGGGGGCTTCCTGTCCATCTGTTCATTCATCTGTTAGGAATATATTGAAGGCCCTTTGTGATGGTGAGATCAGCTGACATTTATGGAGCATTTGCTCTGTGGCAGGCACTCTCCAAGGGCTTCGTGTGTATTTCTTGTTTGAATTTTCCGAAGAACTGTGTGCGATAGAAGTTGTTTCTGTCCCCATTTTATAGGTTAGGAAACTGAGGCCCAAAGGGTGCCATGAAACCATGTGCTCCAGGACCACACAGCAGTAAATAAGCAGAGCAGGGAAGGACCAGATGCTCTCCTTGGCATTTGGGAATGGCTCATATTGTCCCTGCCCTGGTGGAGTTTAAAAGTCTGGTCGGGAGACAGATGCTAGGCAAATACAAATAGAACATAAAATTATACAATATCCAGTGATGATAATGGAGAAAAATAAAGCAGGTGTAGGGGTTAGAGAAGCCTGGCGGAGGTGAGGGAGGCTACTCTGGTTGGTCTGAAGAGGTGACGTCTGAGCAGAGGCCTGAAGGTCGGAGGGAGCCAGCCAGGAAAGATGTGGGGGACTAGTAGTCTGGGCAGGGGGAGGACAGGTGCAAAGGTCCTGAAGTGGGAAGGAGCCAGCCTGTTCTCAGGACAGAAGGAAGGCTGGCGTGGCTGGAGGAGAGCCATCCAGTATGGCGGGAGGCCAAGATGTCAGGCTGGCACTGTGCGCTGGGGTAGCATCACCCACCAGTGCTGCAGCGAGGCAGGCAGGGTCACTAGGAGGCCTGCGTGCCTCAGCTCGGCCCTTCCCTCATCGCCGCCTCTCTCTCCAGCACACCTGCCTGGTGGCGAAGGAACCCGGGCTGTGCCAACTCTAGCCAGCCTGCCTGGGCTCCTGTCCCAGCTCTGCCGCTCACCAGCTGTGTGATCTTAAGGAAGTTACGTAACCACTTCCTGCTCCGTTTGCTCATGTGTAAAGTGAAGATAATAATAGCCCTGCCTTGAAAAGCCGTTGTGAGGAGACAAGATGCATGGGTTACATGTCTGGCACATTGTGGGCACTTCGATGTCTGCTGTAGCGTTGCTATGGCTGTTATTTATTATCTGTGTCATCTCAGCTCCCTTCAGAAGGAGGGTTATTATGAGGACCCTCCCCTTGCACACGTGAGTTAGCTGCTTCTAAGAGAGCTTGTAGGTCACTCAGGGTTGCACACTTGGAAATGGCAGGGCTGGATTTGAACCCAGGCTTGCGCCACCCTGAGTGTGGGCTCCTTCCTTGCATGTGGGGGTGCTTCCGTGTGTAGCTGTGTGTGGGTGCTGTCAGGGCAACCTCCTGACTGGGAGGTGGCAGAGCAGACTGGAGCATCAGATGATTCTGGTGGCCGGGGCAGTGTAGGGTGGTGCACTATGGACATTTGGGTGTTGGAATAATCTGTTGTTATAGGATCCAAACTAGAAAGCAGGAGGCTTGCCCCAGCCATTCTAAGCTGCATTCCCCTCCCCACACCCCCACGTGGCTTTCCACACCCTTAACTGTCAGGAGGGGATGGCAGATCCTTTGGGGGAAGCCTTTCTAAATGGTAGCTCTTTCCTGCTTTCGACAGGTGACTACTAAGCATTGACTGTTAATGCCTCCTGACTGACAGTGGTAGAGTGCCGATTACGTGCTGGACCCTGTGGCATTTACGTGCATAGGTTCAGTTATCACCCCCATTTTACAGATGAGGAGACTGAGGCTCCAGGGCTTTAGAGGCTGTATAGCTAGTGTTTGGCAGAGCTGGGATTCACACCCAGGAAGAGGTGGTGAGAAAACCAGACCAGGGCCCTACTCTCAGAACAGTTCCCCAGAGTCTTGTGTGATTGGGGGTGGGTAACTCTGGCAGGTGTCCTAAGAGTTACCTTAAGAGAGCTCCTTACCAGCAGGTCCTAAGCCTATTTGGCAGAGTCTTGAGGAGTCAGGAAAGTGGGTGTGGAGGTTTATGCATTCGGTGAATATTTTTTGAGTTCCCACTGCTGCATGTAGGGGACAAGGTGGCACCAGTCAGTACTGGCCACCCACCTGTCACAGAGTTGACATTGCAAAGAGATAGGGTGGCTCAGATGTGAGTCATCCCAATTCTGAGGCCCCACAGCGAGCCCAGGGCAGAGCAGGCACTGACGGTGGGCTTTCCCTCTCCTGCAGTTGGAGAAGGAGGAACAGATACACAGCGTGGACATCGGAAATGATGGCTCGGCCTTCGTGGAGGTGCTGGTGGGCAGCTCAGCTGGAGGGACTGGGGAGCAAGACTACGAGGTAAGCAGGGCCTTGTGATGGGCCCCAGGCTGATCCCTGCCCCAGATGCCCCAGCACCACTTCCCCTGGGGCCTCCTGGGCGCCAGACCAGGGCAGACGTGAGTCACGCTGACTGCTCCCCTCTGGAGGAGCTCAGTGTACAGAGATAGGTGATAAATTGTGTACAGCTGGAAGGAGACCCAGTTTGCATTGTGGCGGCATAAACAAACAGGGTCACATGTTTTTTCTGAGATTCAGTCACTGCTTGAGATCAAAACTGCTTTGTTCAGCTCTGGGGCTCTCATAGATGTCCCTGCAAATTGAGATTTCGCTTTGTGTGGGATGCCTACGTTAGTCACTTTACTTGCAACAAATGACAAATGTTTACCGAAGGAATACCTTTTGCTCTACTACAAATACTTTTAAATGTTGGCACAATCCTTTTTTTTAACTGGTTGAATTAATTAGAGCTGGATTGATAATATCATAGGTAGACAGCTAGTTAATCAATGAAATGTTTTTGAGTAAAAATAGACCTACTGTGACAAAGAGAGTTTAAGTTATAAGTGAACAAACCAGCTTCCTACAAGACACGTTTTTTTTTGCACTTAGATTTTTTTTAAGAGTTTTATTTATTTATATTTAAGAGAGAGGGGAAGGCAGGGAGAGAGAAACATCAATGTGTGGTTGCTTCTCACATGCTCCCTACTGAGGACCTGTCCTGCAACCCAGGCATGTTCCCTGACAGGGAATTGAACCGGCTACCCTCTGGTTTGCAGGCCAGCACTCAGTCCACTAAGCCACATCAGCCAGGGTAGAAATTGTTTTAATTTGAGGTATATTTTGCATACAATAAAATACACAGATTTCACACCCTGGCTGGTGTGACTCACTGGACTGAGTGCAGCCTGCGAACCGAAAAGTCACCTGTTCATTTCCCAGCCAGGGAACATGCCTGGGTTTCAGGCCAGGTCCCCAGTTGTGGGGCATGGGAGAGGCAACTGATTGATGTCTCTCTCCCTCTCTTTCTCTCTTCCTTCCCCTTTCTCTAAAAATAAGTAAATAAAATCTTTTTAAAAATGCACAGATCTTAGTGCAGAAGTCAAATAATCTGACAAATGTATACACCTGTGTAACCGTCCCCCAGATCAAGACACAGAGCACTGCCGGCCTCACTGAAAGTTCCCTTGTGTCCCTTATCAGCCCTCCTTCCGCCCTCCCCCGCCAGCTCAGGCAGCCTCTGACTTCCTTTCTGTCACTGTAGATAGTTTTGCCTATCCTAGATTTTGACATAAATGGAATCTTACAGTATGTACTTTTATGTGAATTGTTCTATTTTATTATTAGTCATTGTTAGCCTCTTACTTTGCCTAATTTATAAATTAAACTTTGTTGTAGGTATGTATGCATAGACAAAATAGTATATATAGGGTTTGGTGCCATCCAAGGTTTCAGGCAGCCAGTTAGGGGTCTTGAAATGTTTCCTCCTTAGACAAGGGGAACTGCTGTACATACTTTATACATGTTGTTTACTTACCTGAAAGTAAGTTACATACGTGACGTCACTTTGTCCCTTTCTCACACCACAGTGGATATTCCCTAAAAACAAAGATGTTTTCTTGACCTCAGTACAGTTATCCAGATTAGGAAATTATCATTGATACGGTATTCTGTTGTCTGATGTTAGAACTTATGTGGATTTCCTTCCATGTCCCAATAATGGTCTTTATAGTAAAAGAAAATTTGAAGTACAGCACAGGAAATATAGTCAGTAATAATGTAAAAACTGCATACGGTGCCAGCTGGGTGCTGTGAATATCAGGGGGTCCTTTTGTAACTGTATGATTGTCTAACCACTATTCTGTACACCTGAGACTAATACAAAATAATATTGTGTGTATACTCTGGTTTCTCTTCAAATTGCATAAATCTTTCACCTTTTACAAAATAATATTGTGTGTAAACTAAGCAACTGAAAAAAATTTAATTTTAAAAATAATAATAAAAGAAAAAAGAAAATTCAGAATCATGCATTGACTTGTCACATCTTCTTTGTTTCCCTTCACTGGGAACAGTCCCCACAACTGTCTTTGTATTTCGTGCCATTGACATTTCTGCAGAGTGGAGGTCAGGGGTTTTGTAAACATCTCTTACTGCACAGAATGTCTGTGTTTCCTCATGGTTAGGGTTAGGTTGTCCCCTTTGGGCCAGGATGCCACGGAGGGGATGCTGTGTTCTCAGAGCATCGGACTGCGGGGCACTGCTGCCTGTTCATTACTGGTGGTGTTAACTGATCATGTGGTTAAGGTTGTGTGGCCCAGGTTTCCCCACTGCAAAATTCCTTTTTTGTCATTTGTAGTTAATAAGTGTCATGTGAAGAAATACTTTCAGACTATGTAAGTATCTTGTTACTCCTGAAATTGTACTCACTAGTTTAGCATCTATTATTGATTCTTGCCTAAATTATTGATGCTATTTTTAAAAAGATTTTATTTATTTATTTTTAGAGAGGCAGGAAGGGAGGGAGAAAGAGAGGGAGAGAAACATTGATGTGGGAGAGATACCCCCACAATGGGGTACCTAGTCCACAACCCAGGCAACTGGGGACCCGGACTCAGGCATGTGCCCTGACCAGGAACTGAACCAGTGACCCTTTGGTCTGAAGGCTGGAGCTCAGTGCACTGAGCCACACCAGCCAGGGCTTATTCATGCTATTTTAATGATACTTTAAAATTTCCAGTTGTCGATAGCATAATAAAAATGCAGTTGATTTTTGTATATTGACCTTGTATGTTGTGATCTTGCTAAATTCACTGTTAATTCTTGTAGGGGAATCCCTTGGGATTTGTGTAGATCCCTGGATTTTCTACATACACAATCATACTGTCTGTGAATAAAAACATTGTTCCTTCTTTCCAGTCTTCATGCTTTCCCCTGCTTTTTCTCATCTTATCACACTGAGTAGTGTCTCTAATACAGTATGGAATAGAAGTGCTGGGAGTGGACATCCTGGTCTTGCTCCTGATCTTAGGGGGAAGGTGTTGAGTCTTTCACTACTAAATGTGATGTCAGCTGTGGGTCTGTGTATAGCTGTCCTTTGTTAGGTTGAGGATGTTCTTTTCTAAACCTGCTTTGTTTAGAGCCTTTTTTCATGAACGAGCGTTGAATTTTATCAAGTGTCTTTTTTTTGTTCTACAAGGTAGATTTTGACAAATGGTATTTTCTTTTAACAAACACTCATATTCTTGAGATTATATAAGATGTCAGAAGGTAAACTGGGGCACATTGCATTTTGAAGACTTTATTTGAGCAAATGATTTAAATTGGGCAGAGGTTTTGTTGGTTTGTTTTGTTTTTGTTTTTTTTTTTTTTTTTAAGATTTTATTTCTTAGAGAGAGGTGAAGGGAACGAGAAAGAGAAGAGAAACAGCTCTGGCTGCTGCATGTAGCTCAGTGGATTGAGCGCGGGCCTGTGAACCAAAGGGTTGCTGGTTTGATTTCCAGTCAGGGCACATGCCTGCAACCCAGGGCAGGTCCTCAGTAGAGGGCATGCGAGAGGTAACCACATACTGATGTTTCTCTCCCTCTCTGCTTCCCTTCCCCTCTCACTAAAAATAAATAAATAAATAAGAAGGAAAGAAACATTGATGTGAAAGACATACCAATTGGTTGCTTCTCACATGCCCCCAAGGGGACCTGGTCTGCAACCCAGGCATGTGCCCTGACTGGGAATCTAACTGGTGACCTTTTGGTTCACAGGCCAGTGCTTAATCCACTGAGCCACACCACACCACACCAGCCAGGGCTGTGGCGGATCCCGGCTCCTGGGGTCTGCAGCGTTATGGATGTGATGAGACAAATTCACATGGGCTACCGAGTCCTGTGGAGGAAAAGGGGCAGCACAGCCACTCTCTCAAGGGCAGAGCGCCTCGACCCTTGCCTTAACAAGTTTTATTGGGTTCAATTTGCACAGGAATACAGGGTGTATACGTAAAGCTCATCAATCATTGTCAGGCAGAAATTATTAAACAATAGATAACGTTGAAAGAACTCTGAGGGCTTATTCTGAGTCTGGGTCAGATAGTTAAAGAGCCATAAAACTTTGGGGAACAAATTCACTTCCTGCTTGGACCCTTATCATTTAAATTGAGGATATTAGCAAAGTAGGTTTCATAGGATTTTATGCATTCTTTCTTAGACCTGATCCCCCTAGGGAACCTGCCCTTTCCAGCACAGCGGCACCCACCTCCAGTATTGTTTCAGGTTTAAGGTGTTGTTTCAGGCTTAAGTCAGGCAGGGGAAGTAAGGTAGCCAGGAGATTAGGAGACTTCTTGTAGACAGAATAGGACTCAGGCTAGGTCAAAACTGAGGGATGAGGGTCCATTACCCCCTTTTTCTGTAGCACCCCAAGTCCTTCCCTGAGGGCCCCTTTGCGACCATACCTGTCTTAGGTCATCCCTCTTTTGAGGAATCTTACCCATCATTGGCTAACCAGTCATCTGCCCAGGGCCAAGCAGGGTGAAGAGAAAGAAGGCAGAGGTGGTGCCCCTACAAGGACGATAAGCTTTGTCTCCTAAGTGGCTTATGGTCCCAAGGTCCTTTACTCAGTCTTAGCCACGGGGGATTACACCTTCTGAAACCAGGCAGGGTGGTTCCCAACGCAGGGCAAAATTGGCGTATTGTGTATACCAAAATTTTGTATAGCCATTTTAATATTGAAGATGGAAGAAAATACACCACATTTTCAGCATACTGTGCCTTATTATTTCAAGAAATGTTAAAATGCAGCTGATACACAAAAAAGATTTGCGCAGTGTATGGAGAGGGTGCTGTGACTGATCAAACGTGTCAAAAGTGGTTTGCGAAGTTTCGGGCTGGAGGCTTCTGGAGGGACAATGCTCCACAGTCTGGGAGACCAGTAGAAACTGAGAGGGATCAAATCGGGACATTAATTGAGAACAATCAACATTACACCATGAGGGAGATAGCCAACATACTCAGAATATCCAAATCCATAAGAGTATTGATGAAAATGAAAAATGTGTCTTTTATTTTGCAGAAAAAACTAAACAGACTTCTTGGCCAACCCAATAATACTGGCTACTACCCAGAGACTAGATAGGGCTGGAAAAGACAAGAAAAAAATAAGGAAAAAGGGCAGGATAGTCAAAGTAGATGTCACCTTCATAGTAAGTCCTCACCTAACACAGTCAGTAGGTTCTGTGACTTTAAGCGAAACAAAAGGACATTGTAACAAAACCAGTTTTACCCTAGGCTGATTGATGTCAACAAGAGTTGAGTCCCTGTGGCATTCTATCAACACTACAGTGAAACAATGTTGTTTGAGGAGCTGCTGTACAAATCAAGTGTAAGCAACACTGTAGTAGGTGTTACCGTTTTCTACAACATCAGCTTGTTCTTTTCCCCCCTTCAGATTCTACTAAGGAGATTCGCAAGCTTCTGAGGCTAACACCTCTAGAGAGTAAAGGTTTAGTCCTGGAACCTGAAGGACAGTGTTGGTGATAAAACGGTCTGATAACTGATTTTCTCTTTACAATGAATGGGAAGACAGCTATTCAGAGGAAATCTACCTGTTAGTATGGGTAGCAGCTACAAACCAGTTTACATTGCCCAGTATTTTAGTCTCTACCTGATAAATTCAGCTCCTCTATCACCTGAAAATCAGGCCTTTTATAAACAATTAGAGTCAAGACCAGGGAAAGGCTTCTCTTCTGCATAATTGTCTTTGTCTTTGTTGTTTCCTTTTCATAATCAGAGCTGAGCACAAAGAGACATATAGTGGTAGTCAGTATTTCTTCTCAGTAAAAGGCTTTTGGTTTCTAATTTTACAAACTCACACTTTGTCAGTTAGAAAGAGACTAAGTAACAGAATATACCCAACTAAAAGTGGGTCACTGCATAAGACTGTTGTTTCCTAGGGCAGATCCAGAGTTGATCTGGAAGCTTCACAAAGTCAGGGTGCTTGGCGGGCACCCCTTGGTTCTTTTGGACTTGCCCTCGCAATTGCAGTAGCTCCGTCCATCACCTGGTAGCATCCAGACCAGGGACTGGGGAAAGGGAAATGGCAGAAATTCAGTGGCCCTCTTCCATCCTCTGTTTCTCTTTAATGAGGACAGAAAATCTTTCTCAGAAGTCCCCAGAAGCCTCCCCCCCCCCTTTTTTTTTTTTTTAATTTAAAGATTTTATTTATTGAGACTTCTGGCCAAAGTGGAGGCATAGGTGGACACACTGTGCCTCCTCTCACAACCAAAATTAAGGACAACAAAGATTTAGAAACAGGAAAACAACCAGAACTGATAGAAAATTGAACTGTACAGAAGTCCAACAACCATTCATCCAGACCGGTAAGAGGGGTGGAGTCGAGGCAGGAAAAAGTGGAGGTGCGGACTGGCTTGCAGGCAGCAGCGGCTGGCAGATCCCAGGCACACAGGTGGTGGCTAACAGACCCCAGGTGCACAGGTGGTGGCTAGCGGACCCTGGGCACAGGTGGCAACTGTGCAGAACCAGTTAGGCCGTGCAAGGCAGCTGGCTGCCCAGGTGGTCCCACCTTCGAGCACAGATAATCCAGGCGAAGGGGAAGTGGCGGAAGGGACTGGAATCCAAGAGAGAGCAGAGCAAGCGCCATTGTTCCCTCTTGGACCCCACCCACACATACAGCGTCACTACCCGGCGACTGTATGGTAGTGACGCTGGGTAGTGACTACCATATAGTCGCCCCGCCCTGAGGAACACCTAAGGCTCCACCCCTCACTATGTAACAGCTGTGACTAGACCAAAAAAAAAAAAAAAAAAAAAAAAAAAAAAAAAAAAAAAAAAAAAAAAAAAAAAAAAAAAAAAAAAAAAAAAAAAAAAAAAAAAAAAAAAAAAAAAAAAAAAAAAAAAAAAAAAAAAAAAAAAAAAAAAAAAAAAAAAAAAAAAAAAAAAAAAAACAACAGAAACAAAACCCAAAAATGGCTCAAGCTAGAGAACAAATCAAAGCCCCAGAGCCAATTTATCTAAGCGACCAAGAGATAGCCAACCTATCAGATGCACAGTTTAAAGCCCTGGTGATCAGGATGCTCACAGAATTGATTGATTTTGCTCAAAATTAGATGAAAAAATGAAGGCTACAATAAGTGAAATGAAGAAAAATGCACAGGGAACCAATAGAGATGGGGGGGAAACTGGACTCAAATCAATGGAGTGGGCCAGAAGGAAGAAAGAAACATCCAATCAGAAAACAAGGGAGAAACAAAAATTCAAAAAAATGCGGAGAGGCTTAGGAACCTCCAGGACATCTTGAAACATCCCAACATCCGAATTATAGGGGTACCAGAAGAGGAAGAAGAAGAGCAACAAGTGGAAAACTTACCTGAACAAATAATAAAGGAGAACTTCCCCAATCTGGCAAAGGAAATAGACTACCAGGAAATCCAGGAAGCTCAGAGAGTCCCAAAGAAGTTGGACCTGAGTAGGAACACACCAAGGCACATCATCATTACATTAGCCAAGATTAAAATGAAGAAGAGAATTCTAGAAGTAGCAAGGGATAAAGGCAGAGTCATGTACAAAGTAGTTCCCATCAGACTGTCAGCGGATTTCTCAAAAGAGACCTTACAGGCAAGAAGGGGCTGGAAAGAGGTATTCCAAGTCATGAAAGTCAAGGACCTACATCCAAGATTGCTCTATCCAGCAAAGCTGTCATTTAGAATGGAAGGGAAGATAAAGTGCTTGTCAGATAAGGTCAAGTTAAAGGAGTTCATCATCACCAAGCCCTTATTATATGAAATGTTAAAGGGACTTATCTAAGAAAAGATAAAAAATATGAACAGTAAAAAGACAGCAAACTCAGAGGAATTAACAACCACACCTAAAACAAAAGCAAACTAAGCAAACAGCTAGAACAGGAACAGAAACAGAAATGGAGATCACATGGAGGGTTAGCAACAGGGGAGTGGGAAGAGGAGAGAGGGGGACAAGGTACAGAGAATAAGTAGCATAGATGGTAGGTAGAAAATAGACAGGGGGAGAGCAAGAATAGTGTGGGAAATGTAGAAGCTAAAGAACTTATGACACATGGACATGAACTAAAGGGGGGGAATGTGGGTGGGAGGGGGTGTGCAGGGTGGAGGGGAATGATGAGGAAAAATGGGACAACTGTAATAGCATAATCAATAAAATATATTTTTAAAAAAGAAAAAAAAGATTTACTTTCAGAGAGAGCAGAAGGGAGGGAGAAAAAGAGGGGGAGAAATATCAGTGTGTGGTTGCTTCTCACGTGCCCCCTACCTGGGACCTGGCCCACCACCCAGGCATGTGCCCTGACTGGGAAATGAACTAGCGACCCTGTGGTTCGCAGCCTGCGCTCAATACACTGAGCCACACCAGCCAGGGAAGCCTCCCTCTTAATATCATATGGGCCAGAAGTGGGTCATGTGCACATCCTCCGACCAGCCAGTGACAGAGGGGATTGGATCACTTAGACCTATCATGGTTCATCCCTTAGTGTTGTGTGTAAACTCTGATTCTTTTTCAAATTGCCCAGTCATTTTTTATTATTATTTGTTCCTTTATCATACTGTCCATTTCTTTATTTAAACTGTTGAAACTACTTCTCTAATGTGTGTTTGATATTTTTAGTATATGCATCCTTTGTGGGCCTTAGTCTGTGGTCTGTGGTTTCCGTGAACCCTAAGTCATGGCAGCCTGTTTCCTCCTTCCTCTTGGGGGAGTGGTGTGTGTGTGTGTCTGTGTGTGTAATTGCTAATTTACTGTCTGAGGGATATATCTGTGGGAACTTTTGGAGGACTGGGCGTGGAGTACATTCCCCCAAAGAGGATTTGCCCTGGCATCGGTGGCACTGTATGCCTGGGACCACTTAAAATGTTCAACCTGCCCTGGCTGGTGTGGCTCAGTGGATTGAGCTCTGGCCTGTGAACCAAAGGATCACTGGTTTGATTCCTGGTCAGGGCACATGCTTGGGTTGCAGGCCACGTCCCCAGTGTGGGGGGCGTGCAAGAGGCAACCACACATTGATGTTTTTCTCACTCTCTCACTCTCCCTCCACCCCTCTGTCTAAAAATAAATACATAAAATCTTTTTTAAAAAAAAGTTCAGCCTATGTTTTTTCATGCAGGTGATAGTATGAATTTTGCTCTAAATCCTTGAGAGTACAAACTCATGGTTAGGGATTGTCCAGAAATAGTTTTTCATCTTTTCTCTGCTGTCCTCCAGAGCTGATGTCTCCCACTGTCTCCATAAGGCACATTTTCCTTTGATTTACCCACAGAGGAGGGGCCCAGGTCTGTGTGATTTGCTGATGACCTCCGGGATGCTGATTTTCCTTCTCGGAGCTCAGGCTTGGAGTTCTGCCGCCGCCACCCCCAGGGCCCTTTACAGTCAAGCTCTGTGTGCCACCCAGCATCAGCGCCAGGACAGACACTACATCAGTGCCACCCGCTATATCAGTCAGGGTCCTGCCAGGAGACCGAACTACACCTATTATTTTAACAGAGAATTAGTGACTGATGACGCAAGAAGACTAAATTATGATGGTGGCAGCAACGGTGGGGAGCAGCTGCCACCCCTAGGGTTGGGGAACAAAAGAAAAAGGTTGGCATGATGGAAACGTAGATGCTTACAAGTTGGAGATAGGGTTCCATAGAGCTGAAACTCAGACCCTGAAAGGGAATGCCCACCGGCTGGCACTGGTGTCCCTGAGAAGGGCTGGATGAGGCTGGTTCTGAAGTGCTGGGAACCTGCAAACTGGATTCATCTGGTGTCCTGGGGAGGGGAGCCTGAGCTGCTGAAGAAGCAGAGGTGTGCCTGGGGTGTTGCCCACGGGATCCCAAACAGGAGCTGATCTCACCTCCTTCCTCTAGCTTTGCAGCCTCTCTCTAGCTCCCCCTGTTGGCAGAGTCTGATAAGGAGCAGCTGGAGAAGCAGAAATGTCCAGGCCCTACTGGGTGGGCTTGAGCTGTGAGAATCACAGTAACTGGCGCAGCCCTCCACCTTTTTGGATTCTGCTCTCTCGTTTCTGGCCGCTGAGCATTCCCCTCGCCTTTCTGCTGACCCAGCCATGTGTTTCCAAAAGGTGTTTGAGTACTGTGCCAGTCATTGTGAATCTTCTCTGCTGGGAGAGTTTGTTTCTCAGGCCTTGTAGCCCACCATATGGCCAGATATGGAAGGCTCTGTGCAAGAAGGATCATTCCGATCTGGACATAGGAGGATTCCTCTGGGGCCTGTGTCAGGGAAGGATGGACTGGGGCCCAGAAACAAGAGGGGTCTAGACACCTTGAGGCATGTCGAGGCGTGAGCTGGGTCTAGCGACTCCCTATCTTCTTCGCAGGCCCCCTGCCCTCTTCCCAGCCCCTAGGATGCGTCATTTAGACCAGTTAGCCCTGGTTCTCATTTGTTGTGCCCTCTCCCAGGTCCTTCTGGTCACCTCGTCTTTCATGTCCCCTTCTGAGAGCCGCAGTGGCTCCAACCCCACCCGTGTTCGCTTTTTTGGGCCTGAAAAGTTGGTCCGGGGAGCAGCTGAGAAGCGCTGGGACCGAGTCAAAATTGTTTGCAGCCAGCCCTACAGCAAGGTACCTAGGGTGGGAGCTGGGGTGCCAGGTCCTTTGTCCTGGGTGTGGAGGGAGCTGAGGGGCCAGTATTGAGTCACAGGGCTGGGAGGACTGGACAGCTGGTATCCCTGTGGGACAATGAGGAGGCTGGGGCCCTGCTTTCCCTGAAGTGGGTTTGGGTTCCCCTCCTGCAATGCTTTGCTTCCTGGAGGGTGTGGAGGGCCTGTGAGCTGTAGCACTTCAGAGGGGAACTGGAGGAAGGGACACCTGACTTGTTAGAGGGGTGGCCTAGGAGTAAACATCCAGAGAATGGAGTCAGACTCTGGGTGTGAGACCCGCTACACCCCTTCTTAGCTCTGTGACCTTGGGCAAGTGACTTACCCTTTCTGGCCTTGGTTTCCTGATCCTTGTAGGGTCTCTGTGAGTTAGGGTGCTAAGCTGGGGTAACGAGACCCAGGTGGTAATGACACCACACGGTGGAGGAATCCTTACCCATGGAAGCATCCTGGGGGGTGTTCGCCTGGTCATCCATGGACCGGGTTCCTTCCATCTTATGGTTCTGCCTCCAGCTGGCAGAGGTGTCACAACCTAGAGCATTTCTGTGTCCCAGAAGTGGCACCAGCACTGCCTCCTGTGCCACAGGCAATAATTCGTGTGTGCAGGAGTGGGTTTGCTTGGACACCTGGCAGCCTTTGTCAGTGTCTCTGAGGTTAAGGGGGCTAATGCACTTAAAGGCTTCGAGCTGTGCTGACCCAGAGCTCGGGCTCCATAACAGCTAGAGGTTTTTGTTTTTGAAATTATCCTACAGGTACCTTGCTAGGTGAGGGAAAGAGCCAGAGAGGGGTTTCCCTGAATTCAAGGGGCATGGGGCCAGGCTTTGGTCCTTGGCCAGACTCCCCGACCCCACCCTTCCTTTCCCAGGACTCCCCCTACGGCCTGAGTTTTGTACGGTTTCACAGCCCCCCAGACAAAGATGAGCCAGAGGCTTCCCCACAGGTAAGCTTTACCCACCACCCCCCAGAGCCTTCTCCCTACCTTTTCACCCCACCTGCCAACAGTCCACACCCATTGCACTGATCTTGCGGGACCCTAGAAGGTGACCAAGCTTGGCCAGTTCCGTGTGAAGGAGGAGGATGAGGGTGCCAGCTCCCTGAGACCAGGTGCCCTCTTCTTCAGCCGGATCAATAAGACATCCACTGGTGAGTGTGGAAAACCCGAGTCCTGAGTGAGTACAGGCTGGGGGCCTAGCCTCCTGGATCACGGGCAGGTCTAGGGAATGCACCTCTGTGTCGCATGGACAGGAGCTAAAGGTCTGAGGGCCCAGCCTTCTCATGCTGGTTCCACTTTCTCCCTCTGTAGCCACAGCCAGTGACCCAGCAGGACCCAGCTATGCGGCCGCCACACTGCAGGCCTCCAGTGCCGCCTCCTCTGCGTCTCCAGCCTCCAGGACAGTAGGCAGCACCTCCAAGGTGAGAGCATCAGCCCCTGGTGGGTGGAGAAGGAGGAGAGAAGTTAGAGGCCTCAATTCATCTCACCCCGCAGCCACAGGAGTCCCCCAAAGGGAAGAAGAAGTTGGATTTGAATCAAGAAGAAAGGAAGACCCCCAGCAAACCGACAGCCCAGCCCTCACCACCCGCCCGCAAGAGACCCAAATGTGAGCAGATTGGATTCCTCGTTTCCATAGGGGCCCATGCTCCTATGTCTAGGGGTGGAGAGGACTGGGGGCTGGGACTCTGGACCTGAGG
Source organism: Anoura caudifer (assembly GCA_004027475.1). Classification (NCBI taxonomy): domain Eukaryota; kingdom Metazoa; phylum Chordata; class Mammalia; order Chiroptera; family Phyllostomidae; genus Anoura; species Anoura caudifer. Next base: position 100,515 of record PVKU01005338.1, on the reverse strand, counting down.
GGGGCAGTGGCTCAGGGTTTAGTCCCAGTAGTGCTAACTGAGCCTACTCTTTGGCTTCCTCAGTGCCAGCACCCACTGGTACCCCAGCCACCACCTCAGCCCCTGCCCCAGCACAGGGGGCAGCACCAGGGAGGCCCCGAGGAGGAGGCACCGAGCACAGGGGTCCCCGAGCTGGCCCACAGGAGCTGGGGAAGATCCTTAAGGATGTGGTGGTGGTGTTGAGTGGCTTCCAGAACCCCTTCCGCTCGGAGCTCCGGGACAAAGCCCTAGAGCTGGGGGCCAAGTATCGGCCAGATTGGACTCCAGACAGCACCCACCTCATGTAGGCCTGTAACCTCCCCTCCCACCTCCCTGCTGCCTCTCTCCGCCGCCCTCTGCCTTCTCTGTGTTGCCTTCGCTCTCCCTGTCTGCCTGTGGGTGTGTCTCTGTCTCATCAGCACGCTGTACGAATTCTCTGCCTTGTTTTCTCTCTGATTTGTACATCTTTCTCTACGTTTCCCTAGGTTTTTTTCTGTTTCTCCCCGTATCTGTCCCTTTTTCTTTCTTACTCACCCCTCCTTCTTTCTCTCTCTATCCTCCTCGTCTCCCTTTTCCCCTTTGCCCCTCAAATCCCACCTGACTGACCCATCCATTCTGCTTCCCACAGCTGTGCCTTTGCCAACACCCCCAAGTACAGCCAGGTCCTGGGCCTCGGAGGTCGCATCGTGCGTAAGGAGTGGGTGCTGGACTGTCACCGCATGCGTCGGCGGCTGCCCTCCCGGAGGTGAGGCCTCACCGCACACTTGTGGTACACACGTGCACACATGTGCACGCACCGAGCCTGCCCCCATCCCTGGGCTGGGCAGTGCTAGGGACCTGGAGAGAAATCAGACCGGGGCCTCCCAGTGGAGGACATGGGCTGGGAGACTGTAGGAGGCAGCGAGCACTTGCCTGGGGGTTCATGGAGAGCTCTGTGAAGTCTGCTTGCAGAGAAGGAAAAGAACAGTGCAGGCTGGAGAAACAGCATGTGCAAAGGCTCGGGCAGGGGAACGGCATGATGGGACCTGTTTAGATTCATTTAAAGCAAGACCCCGAAGCCGCTGCTGGGTGCCAGATGGCCTGTGCAATGGTGGGCACTCTGATGTCAGGTCCTGCCTTCCACAAGACCTCTCACTTTGATGAGGGGCCAGGCTTGTGAAACAGTGGAGGAAGGCCCAAGGAGAGACCGCAGTGAGTAGGGGTCTTCAAGGACTAGAAGAGGTTTACCAGGCTGGCCAGAGGCAGAGAGCCTGCTGAGCAGAGGAGCCAAAGTCGGAGTCAGCCTGATGTCTGCCCAGAGGAGCTACAGGTGGGGCTCAGCTTGCAGTCGGGCAGCAGGTGGCGGGAAAGTGAGGCTGGGGCAGCGGAAGCTGTGGAAGGCCATGGAGCTGCAGAAAGACAGGGTCAGGTCTGAGGCCTACAGTTGGAAAGGAGCCTTGAGTTCTACTCCGTGGGAGAGAAGACAGACCTGAGTGTGTTCAGAACCGGGGCTGTGCCTGGTGTGTTTGGAGAGACCATCTTTGTCTGGGGAGAGGTGGAGGTGGAGGCTGGGAAGCGGGTGGGCCAGCTCCGAAAGGGATCCTAGTGTCTGGCCCAGGGCTGGGCTCTGCCCAGCTCCATAGGGCCCTCATCTGTGGTTCAGGAATCCAGATGCCTCTGGGACTAAGTGTTTTTCTAGATTTAGCACAAACCCACTTGGCTGCACGAGTATCCTGAGCTGATAATGTGGTTATTTATGAACTTTATTCCATGAAGTGTGTCATCGTAGTTATTACAGAAATATTCATGGTTTGATTGACAAGGCATATCCTCCTCCGCCCCGCCCCCTACCCGCCCAGGGAGTGATATGTAACAGTCAGTGTTCCTGGCATTTGCCTCTCTGAAATCTGAAAAATTCAAAATCCTGAAACCTGCCTCGTTCCCAGGGTGTCTCCTCTGAGCAGCAGGGAGCCCTGGAAGGTGTGACAGGGCGGGGAAGGCTGTGTGTGCTGAGGGCTGGGGTGTCACAGGGAGGCTGCAGGTGAGGGCCCTGGAGCGGCTGGGGCTTCAGGGGTCGAAATAGGGTGGATTGGGGGTCTGTTCAGGAACAGGGGAACTGCATTTGGACCACTGCCTGGGAGAGGTGAGTGTGCTCAGAAGAGAAGGCAACAAAACAGTGTCGGATTTGGAACCGGGTTTTGACCAAAAGAAAAACAAACCTTTAGAAAGCACTTCGTGTTTTAAAGAGCAGGTAACAAAAGGATGATTCCAGACAGATGGCTCTCCCCCCACAGTAATCACAAATTGAGTTTTCACAATCTTTTAGCTCAAAGCACTTGAAAGAAAAAATAGTGAGTCTATCATTGATGGTTTAATGGACTGTGACATTTTGAATTCTCTGAATTTCCCATGAGACACTGCTTTCCAGAGTGTTGTGACTCACCTAACGGTGTCCCGCCAGCTTTGGAAAAACCCAGCTGGGTGCAGAAGGGTCTTCATGTGCATCAGGAAAGTAAAGCCAATACATTGATTTGCTTCTGCTGCGTACTTTGTCCTGGGATTGGGGCAAGTTAGTGATCTCTCTGTTTCCTCATCCGGAGAATGGGGCTGAGAGACCACCTGTCTTAGGGTTCAGTGAGCGCATCTTTGTCAGGTGTTGGGAGTAGGGCCTGGCACACAGGAAATCCCAGGTAAGTGCTCACTGTCGTTATAATTAGAATAGGAGGATTCTTTTCCTACAGTGTCAGCAGCTTAAGGATCCATGAATATAGAGCCACGGTCTTAAAAAATGTATTTGTTTTGGGAATTTTCCTTTAATTGGTAGGCATTCTCCCAGTGAGAAACTGACTTTGGTTCTCAAAGGGGAAAATTATTATTATTTTTTTTAATGCTTTCAGCAATGGGGCAATTCTTCCCTGAGAGAGGGGCAGCCAGGGAGGGCCCAGGTCTCCCGTGTGGGTGGCTGGAGTGACTGGGGGGTCAGTGGGGTCTTCCAGAGCTGGGAAGCAGGGCAAGCTGGGAGAGCAGCCATGGTCGTGACCCTGGGTATGTAGCAAGCGCCGGTGGCTGCTGCGACCCAAGCACCCTCCCTACAGGCCCTGGAGGACAAAATGGGCTGTTTGTCTGAGGCCCAGTTCCTCCCGCAGGTACCTCATGGCAGGGCCAGGCTCCAGCAGTGAGGACGAGGGGGACCCTCACAGCGGCAGCAGTGGGGATGAAGCCCCCAAGCTTCCCCGAAAGGTGCGCTGTCCCCTACTTGGGTGTGGGAGGGTGTAGTGGGAGGAGGACATGGGTCTCATGTGGTCCCCAAAGTCTCTACTCCTGCTTTCTGGGGGTACACCTCCCCACACACACTACTCCCCCCACCCTGTCCCTTTCCTGCTCACTGACCCACCCTCCCTCCTCAGCGCCCCCAGACCAAAACCAAGCCCCCTCAGGCAGCAGGATCCAGCTCACCTCAGAGACCCCCAACCCCAGGAGAGGGCAAAGCAGCCTCTCTGGGATCCCAGGAAGATATCCACATTGAGGGGGAGTGCTCAGGTCAGAGCCTTAGGGAGGTGGGGCTGGGGGCCCGGACTCCTGGGTCTGAGGGGGGAGGAAGCTAGGGGCCCCTCAGTAACTGGACCTGGAGGAGAATTGAGGTTGGGGTTTGGGACGCCTGCGTGAGGACTGGGAGGAAGGTTACCAGTCTTCCTAGAAGACAGGGCAGACACCTGTGTTGACTAAACTTCCACTCACAGAAGGACAGGACAATGGAGCAGAAGATTCTGGGGACACTGAGGATGAGCTGAGAAGGTAGCGTTGGGCCTGGGGGCTCAGGGTGGGCCCGGCCTCGGGTTGGAGGGACCTGGTCTGCATGCTCTCCCTGCACCCTCTCCGCTTCCCCAGGGTGGCTGAGCAGAAGGAACAAAGGCAGCCCCTGCACCAGGGGGAGAATGGCGAGGACCCATATGCGGGGTCCACAGATGAGAACACAGACAACGAGGGTCCCCGAGAGTCTACCAACCTGCCGGTTCCAGAACTCCCAGGTGGGAAATCTCTCCCTCCCTCCCTCCTGAAGGCAGATCCCTCCCTCAGTTCTCAGCTGTGACTTGGTCCAGCCAGCCTGGGATTGCTGCTTCCCACCCTGTGACTTGCCTCCTGGTCTTCTCCTTGCCACTGCCTGCATTTGCCACCTCTTTGTTCTCTCAGGCCTGTTCCTGTTCTTTCCCTTTCCCTCTCTGTCCCCCTCCTGACTGGACTGTGAACACCTCACACACAATCCAGCGTCACTGTCCTCTTTGGCTCCACTGCAGGCGTGAACAGCCCTCCCTCCCCTCAGGGCTTAGCCCTCCCCAGGCTTCAGGAGCACCATGGGGGCCCTTTTCAAATCTGCAGATGCCCAGGCTCCCCCCTCCCCACCTCCCTCCTCCCCGCCTGCCCCCCTTCATTCATTTAGTGTGTGGGGGAGCGCACCGATGTTTTCTGTTGGGAGGGACCTGAGTGGTGGTGGTGGTGTTTGTCCCCTCAGCCATGAATGCGGGGAGTGGGATGGGGGTGAGAGTCAGAGCCTCAGCCGCTGAGGACTCAGTGGGGGTGAGATGCAGTGGCCACTGGAAGAAGCCGTTTCTGCGTGTTCCTCCTGGACATGGGCAGGAAAGCACTTTGATCCTCCAAAGCCCCCCAAATGGCATCAGCAAATTGATGGCTTGGAACACCAGGGTAAAATGGACCAAGGAAGGAGTCGTCCTAAAGACCACAGCCTGCTCCAACGGGAACAAGACCAAGCAGGCAAAGAAGTGGCTGGTGGGTTGGTTGGTTTCCCACCTGGCCAAGGTCATTAAGTGGCAACAGCCCATCTGTGACATACCTCATGTAAGGAACACATTAGAATCATTGGAATTGTATCTTTTACCTTATTAAAGAAGACAAAACCCCAAAACCCAAGCTTCCCAGAAGGCTCTGCTGGGCCTGGCTGGGAACTGCTGCTGGTGGTCATTGCCCCGCCGCTGGGCCTGAACGCCCTGTCCAGCCGCTGCCTGCTCTCCTGTCTTGCCTCCAACTGTTCCGTGGCTCCGGGCTGGTGCCTGGCGTCCAGGGCCTCACCGCAGCTCGTCCCTCATCTCCCAGACTTCTTCCAGGGCAAACACTTCTTCCTGTACGGGGAGTTCCCCGGGGACGAGCGGAGGAAGCTCAGCCGCTATGTCACAGCCTTCAATGGGTCAGTCCCTGGGTCCTGGGGAAGGGGTGTGGTAGGTGGTGGGAAGGAAGGCACTTGGGAGGGTGGGGGAGGGGCGTGCCCTGCAGGAGGGCACAGGTCATGGGGTTCAGTGCCAGCGCTGCTGCATAGCTTCCCCTCAGCTTCCTCTCTAAAGTGAGGCTCCCCACCACCCTCCTAAAAGGATTGGTGACCATGGGAGCTGCTGGTATGGTGGCCGTGGCAAGACTGGCACGTGGGAGAATGCGGGATCCACAGACAGCCTCTAGGGGACATGGGTGGGGATAGGAGAGGATGGCCTTTGAGAACGGCTAGGGAGTCAGACGTCAACAGAGGGGACACTGATTCTTGGCTCCTTTTCTCCTGCCAGGGAGCTTGAGGAGTACATGAGTGACCGGGTCCAGTTTGTGATCACAGCACAGGAGTGGGACCCCAGCTTTGAGGAGGTGGGTCCTCAGGGGCAGGGAAAGGGAGACCTGGCCTGCCCTTGGATCCTCTGCATCTCCTCCTCTCTCACACGTGTCCTCGGCCCCCTGCAGGCCCTGATGGACAACCCCTCCCTGGTGTTCGTCCGCCCCAGGTGGATCTACAGTTGCAACGAGAAGCAGAAGCTGCTTCCTCACCAGCTCTACGGTGTGGTGCCCCAGGCCTGAAGTGTGTGCATGCACACACCCCCCTAGGTTTAATAAAGCTGACTGGGTTTGGGGCCGCTGCCTCTCTCGCTCAGTAGTCTCCCAGAACACCCAAGACGTTCCTGGCTGTCTGCTTTATCTTTGCGTTTTGCTTCCCCTGTGACGGCCAGGTCTCTGACTGCCTGAGACTCTTGTCCCAGGGTCCTGGAGAGAATGCAGGGCTCTCTGTCAGGGCTCTGGTAGGGAAGGGACTGTTAGTCACAGCTCCCTGGCCCCTTGGCCCTGTGGTGGCAGGTGCCAGGGAATTGGGAATCTCACACCCTCTCAGCCTGTCCCTTGGTCTAGGCAGTCCCTCTGTGGGTCCTGGGCAGGACGTCCAGCTGCTTGTGAGACATGCCTCTTGAAGTATCAGCTCTCCTGACCAGGGACTTGTCTTTCTGCAGGGCTCCCAGAGCGGCTCTCTGACCGGCACCAGCAGAATTGTGCATCGGCTCATTGCCGGGCCGGGGGGAGGGGAGGGCATTTTAATCAGTCTGCTAAATCCTGGGCCCCTTCAAGGCTCCAGCACATTTAAGGTGGGAGCTGAGCCAGATGTCAGAGAATCAGGGCAGAAGGTGGGCTGGTGTTTTGGGCAGGGGCCATGGCGTGGCCAAAGGCCTGGAAGTGGGAGCTAGCCTGCTGTCTGGGTAGAGCTGAAGGAGCATTGCCACCTTCGGTGAAGAGGCTTTAGGGGCAGATCTGGCTGGAAAGTGGGCACAGTCCTTGCAGCTGTACTGTGCAGTGCAGTAGCTAATGGACAGGGCGGGGAGGGGGGCTATTTAAATCACCAGGAAATGAGAGGGAAGATTCACTTCCTCAGTCACACCGGTGCCATTTCAGCGCTCAGTGGCCACTACACTGGACAGCAGTGACAGAACATTTCCATCCCTGCAGGAAGCAAAAGGACAGGGCTGTCAGCACCGGGTGGGGAGCCTTGGACTTTCTTGGGGGTCCGGGGGTCCGGAAGGCCCACAGGGCTGGGGCATCTGGGTTTGAGATCTGCCCTTTGGGTAATCTTTTCTTGGACATTCCAAGCCCTTTCTTGACCTCTGCTTTTTCATCTGTAAGAAGAAGGTGGTGTTAAATTCTGCATCTACTCATTCATTTCTCGTTCATTCACGCACATACTGATCACTCGCTCTATTACTTCCTACCTTTGCTGTAACAAATTACCACAAACTTAGTGTCTTAAAACAATGGAAGTTTATAATTTCCTAGGTCTGAAGTCTCACTGGGCTCAGAAACCACGGGGTAGGCCGGCCTGCCTGCCTTCTGGAGGCTTTAGGGGAGGGTCTGCTTTCAGCAGCAGCTTACACCCCCTTTCCCTCCACGGTCAAAGGCAGGGAAGGCCAGGGGAGTCTGTCTCACACCTCATCGCTGACCCTGACTTCTTTCTCTTCCCATTTGAAGATCTGTGATTAAGTGGAGCCCACCTGGGTAATCTGGGGTAATCTCCATTTCAGGGTCAACCAATTAGCAACCTTCATTTCTTCTGCTATTTTAACTGTCCTTTGCTACATACCATATTCCAAGGTTCCAGAGATCAGGGTGTGGATGTCTTTGGGAGGCCATTGTTCTGCCTACCACACCCACCGTGAGGGAGACCGTGGGGCCGCGGTGTGAGAGAGACACAAGGCCTCACCGTCCTGGGGCTGACCATCTGTGGGGGGGAGATGGTGAGTGTGCAGCACTGGGCAGTGATAAACGCCAGAGCAGACAGCGCAGGGCATTGTTATCCGGTGATGGGAGTGACAGGGCGAGGTGGAGGTATTTCCATGGAGTCATAGGACTCCCCCCTCTGCAGAGACTTGGGAGAAGGACGGGCCTTGGGAAGCCCGTCCAGGCCCAGGAGAAGCAAGGGCAAAGGCCCTCAGGCAGGACCTGTGTGAGGAGCAGCAGGGCCTCAGGGTGTTCCGAGACTTGGGATCTACCTTGATAGCACTTCCCCATCCGTTGCAGGCCAGTCCCATTCTGTCGCTTGTATCCCCCACCTGTACATGGTGTGTTTGGACCTGACCAAATGAGTCTGTGCCCTAGAAACTTGGATGGTGGTGTGGTTGCTTTGGAGGAACTCTTCCTGGACAGCTCTGGATGTGCACATGGGTACGAATCAAGCTGTGTGGTTTGGAGGAGGAGCCCGAATCCTTACCCACCCCCAGCCCTCCCTCCAGGCCTTGTGGAGTGGCCTGCAGTCCAGCAACCTGCTCATTTCTTTACTCCTTGGTTCTATCCCTTAGCCTGGAGACTCCACAAACTGTGTCTCGGTCCATCCACACGGTTCAGGTCTCAGCTCAAACATTACTTGCTCAAGAAAGCCTTTCCTAACTGTTACATAACCACATACAATACATGCTGTGTCATATTTCTAACTTGATTTGTTTATGGTCAGACTTCTCAGTCTTTTCCTTTATAATATGCTCTTTTTTGTGCCTTAAAGGTACTTTCTCTACCTCTGAGGTTACTAAGATATTCTCCTCTATTCCCATCTAAATAGATGTAAATTTAGATGTATCCATCTTAGTTTTGTGCTTCCAATTTAGATTTGAACTCTCCAGGAACTTATTTTTGTGTGTGGTATGAGACAGTGATCTGTGTTAGTTTTCTATTGCTGCTGTAATAAATCGCCAGAAGCTTAATGGCTTTAAACAGTACACATTTATTTTCTTACAGTTCTGCAGGTCGGCAGTCCAAAATCAGTGTCTGGGCTAAAGTCAAGGTGGCAGCAGGCTGGGGTTCCTTCTAGAGGCTCTAAGGGAAAATCATTTTCCTGGCTTTTTTAGCCTCTAGAAGCTGCTGAATTCCTTAATTCCTTGGCTCGTGGCCCCACATCACTCCAATCTCAGCTTCCATGATCGCATCTCTGACTCATCTTTGTTTCCCTCTCGCATCTGAGGGGTCCTGTGGTTACACTGGGCCCACTGGAGTAATCAGGGTAATCTTCACACCTCATAATCCTTAATCACATCTGCAAAGTCCATTCTGCCACAAGTAAGCTAACACACAGATTCTGGGGATTAGGATGAGGACAATTTGGGGGGACCATTCTGCCCACCACAGGGTCCCACTTCATTTTTTCCCATCTCAGCTCAGAGATTAGCCTGTCCTTTCTTCACTCATCTACAACAGGGGTAGGTGAGCTGCAGCCCATAGGCAAAATCCAGCCCTCATGTTGTTTTTGTAAAAAAGTTTTATTGGAACCCAGCCGCAAATTCATTAATGTATCATAACGTGTGTGGCTGCTTTTGCGCTACCACAGCAGCATTGGGTAGTTGTGGCAGACACTGCATGACCTGCAAAACCTAAAGATACACACTCTCTGACCCTTTCCAGAAAGAGTTTGCCAACCCTGACCCACAGGGGGTGGGGTTGTCACATGTCAGGACCAAGGGTCACCTACTTGTTACTCAAAATGGATGTGGCCTCTTCGCTTTTTCCCCCACTATGTAATTGGTGCCCACTTCCCTCTCTAGACCAGATCTGCCTTGTTCACTGCTGTGTTCCCAGTACCCTGTGCAGGTCCTAGCATACAGTAGGTGCTTATGTGTAGAACCAACAGTAGTCCAATGTTAGCTTGATCATCTGAATTTAGAGTAGGAGAAATGCCCCAAGGACACTGGCTTTGCCCGAGATGGTGGTGCTTGCACCCTGACACAGGCCTTGTTACAGGTAACACTTTTCATCTTACACGGCTTCTGAGTCCAGAGATGAGACAAAGCTTGTCCAGGGCCCCTGGGCCACACCTAGTGGGTCAGGACTGGCTCCAAAGCTTGGGCTTTACTTTTTTTTTTTTTATACTCTCAGTAATATACCCCTTAATTCTTGATTTTTTGTCATTTATGTTAGGAATCTTTCCATGCTGGTACCTGCAGGGCTGACTTTTTTCCTACAGCTACACCTTCCACTCTGTGTTGCACTGTCATTGACTAGCTGGCCTCCTGGTGACGAACACTTGGGTTGCTCCCCCACTTTGGGCACAGCCATGGCGCTGTAGTGAACGTCCTTGCCCTCATGCCTTGCTCACGTGCTTGCGTTTATAGGATAAATTCCTAGAAGTGGAACAGTTGACACGAGCATGTGTGCATTTCAGTCTTTTACAGGTACAGTCAAATGGCCAATATGGAGGCACCAGTTAACTTGATAAGGACAGAGCCTGTTTCTCCACACTCCTCACCAACCCACCATGCGAGCAGACTTCTTACCTTTGCCAAATGAATAGTCGGGAAAAACCAGAGCCAATTTGTTCACACCACAGCTCCAGGTCCACGTTGGGGCCCGTTAGCTCCCACTGGGTGACCCCTTCCCTTCCCCAAAACGGGTGAGCAAAGACTTCCTTCACTCTAAGTTAGAGCACAGGATGAGGCGACACCCTCCCTGCCAACTAGAAGAGGCAAGTCCGTGCAGCCCGGTTTAGAAGTACCGCCTCTTTATTTCCTGGGGCCGGCGGCAGAGGGGGCCAGTGAGCCCAGGGGAGGGCTCACTCCCGCTCCCCCTGACTCTCCGCCGGGTGGTGGCTGCGTTGGTGAAGGAGCAGGAGGCGTCTCTGGCCAAAGGCCTGGCCACAGCTGGAGCAGTGGTGCCGGGCCGTGGCCTGGCTGGCCGGCGCGGTGGGGGGGTCGTGACACAGGCGATGGGCGGCCAGTTTGGAGGGGAATGAAAAAGCTTTGGGACAGTGTGGGCAAGGATAGGGGCGGGCGTCCGTGGCATGGTGTGTGTGCCGGTGGGCAGCTAGTTTGGAGGGGTAGCAGAAGGACTTGGAGCAGTCAGGGCACGGGTAGGGGCGGGCGGGCGCGTGGGTCCAGAGGTGGGCTGCTAGCTTGGAGCGGTGGCCAAAGGCCTTTGGGCAGTGCGGGCACGGGTGCGGGCGGGCGCCGCTGTGCGTGAGGCGGTGGGCTGCCAGCTTGGAGGGGTAGGAGAAGGCCTTGGGGCAGTCGGGACACGGGTGGGGGCGGGCGCCTCCGTGTGCCAACCGGTGCGTGGCCAGCTTGGACGGGTAGGAGAATGCCTTGTCACAATCTGGGCAGCGGTGCGGGCGCTGGGGCGGGGGCCGCCTGCGGGGTCGAGTTGGTGCCCCGGAGGATGCAGCAGGCCCTGCAGCCGACTGGTGGGGCTTCTTGGACGAACCCTGGTGGGGAGCTAGGGGACAGTAGGGCTGATGGGCTTCTTGCAGCAGCTAACTCCCTAAGTCTAGGCTAGGTTCCCCCCCCCCCGCCCCCAGCCCACTTTGATATTCGAGTGCATCTGGGCACTCAGGTGTCATACTGAGATTCCTCAACTGTCATGTTCCTGCTCTCGACCCCTGCCATCTATCATCCTAAGGGGTGCCAAAGCTTTACCTACCTGCATCCCCAAAGCTAAGGCTTTTCCAAAGCTACTTAGGTGTCTGCTTCTGTATCTTCCCTGACATCCTGCATGTCATGTTCCTTGTCCCTCCTGTAATTTCCTGAGCCCTAGAAATGATCACGAGGGTCCCCCTAAGCCAACCAGAAGGATCCCCAGAACGTCATATTTTGGGGATCCCAAATTGTCATCACCCTGGGCCCTCACATTTTCACCCTGAGACATCCTCAAAATGTGATTCTCTTAGCCCAGTCCCTGGAGAATGTCCCCACCCACACAGCCGTAGCCATTCTCACCTCCTTTGGTCACTAGTTCTTTGCCGGCAGGACTAGGATCGGTGGCTGCAGTGGCGGGCTCAGCATCTCGTTCCAGCATCTTGCTGGCCCAGAGACCTAAAGGAGGGCCTGGGGGTGGGGGCGGGGGGAGCTTCGCTGGTGATTATCATGCTAATGAGGATAGGGCTGCAGGGCCTAAAATCAGGGGTTAGTCTGTTTAGGGGTCTATTTAAATCTGGGATCCTAAATTGGAGGTGGGAGTTGCAGGAAGGCGGAGCCTAAGAGCACCATCGGCGAGTCTATGCAAATCTTACGCAGATGCATTCCCTTTGCCACTTAGACCCAGGTTAAGAACCTCCGAGCTGAGTACTACCTAGGCCTCTACTACTTAAACTCAGCAGCGATGCTGGGCGTGGAGAGGGCGGAGCCTATGCCCACAGTGGGCGGAACCTCCCCACCAGAACCTCCCAGGCAGGGGTATTTACGACCGTAACGGCCTGGCCGGAGCTACACAAGTAGGATCCCAAGTCGCCTGCTCTGAAGCTCAGACCCAGAGGAAGGGCCAAAGAACTCAGTGGGCGGGTCTTCTGCGATTTTCCCAGGGGAGGGGCCCCAGAGCTCAGTGGGCGGAATTTCACATCGAATAGAAAGCTTTACCTCGCCTTAGTCTCAGTCCATTGACGCCTGGACCTCTAAATTTCTTCCTTGTTGAGGAATTGCATCCCCAGCGTAGAGTTGGGGCCGTGGAGGGTAGAGGGAAGACCTGGAGGAAGACGCAGAAAGAATGTGGCGTGTGTTGTGATCCAGAGAGTCTTAATAGACCTCTCATTCCGGATCTCAAGCGTCTGGGCCTCAATGCACTCCAAGGAATCATGGCATTCGGGCACCAGTGCAGCCTCCCAAGGCTCAGACATCGATGCAGTCCCTCCAGAACCTATGCATCAGTATCCCAAACGATCCCACTCCGGGAGATCCTAGCATTCTGCCCCTAATCCCTGTCCGGGAGACCCAGGCGCCTCGGCGGGGACGCCAGCACTCTCACCTGCGGACCGCCCCTCCCTGGGGGCGGGGCTCTGGGCTCCTCCCGTGGCGGCCTCGGTCGCAGCCGCGCTGCCCTTCGACACGGAGTTGTTGCAAGCCGCGTACCCAGCGACCACACGGGAGGGCGGGGAGCGCTCGCAAGCTGCTGGGCCCAGCCTCATTTCCATTCCCTCCTCCCACGTCGTGCCAGTGGGGGCGGAAGTACGCATGCGCAGTGGCGGTCCGTGGTGGCAGTGGCTGCGGAGACAGAATGGATGGAAGGAGTGGGTGTGAAAGGCTGGCAAGTGATGAGTGAGCGCAGAGCCGCGGGCGGAAGGATTGTAGGCAATAGGAAAGTGTACAGAGGCTTGCGGGGCCTACGGTGGCTGACGGGAGTCAAGAACTTGCAGGAGTTAACGTGGAGAACTGCGCGTAGACCCCATTGAGACAGCGCCCAGCACTGGCACCTTCCCTTTTCTGTGTCCCTCTTCCTTTCGAGCCTTCCGCTGGGAGCCTGAGTTCCGTTTCTGGAGGCAGATTGAAGAGTGGGTTGTACCATCCACCCCTAACGGCCTTTCTAATTCCTGAAGAGGGAGCGGGCTCGGGGCAGAGCTGATGCCCAATAAAAAGCACGTTATTTGCATAGCTCCCTGGCACCCTTCAGTCATTGGGTTATTACAGATTCTTTGCCCCTCCCACCCCAATGGCAAGACCCAGGGGAGGGGGGGATGAGGTTCGAGAGGTACCCTGGCCGATCGGTGTTCCCAGAGGGGCTGAAGCTCCTGGTGCCACTCCTGGGGTGGCAAGTTTTGCATCTTTCCGTGAGCCGTGATAATGCACCTTTCCACCCAGCACAGGAATGACCATGAAGTGCCCATAAAAATACCCCGCATGAGTGGTTCTTCAGCCTGATAACCCACAACGTCTGGCGAGCTGTGGGAGCTGTGGGAGTTACCCCAGGGGTTATTTGGGCTCTGAAGCCAGATTGCCTGGGTGACTGGTTTGGAATCTTGGCTCTGTCACTTTCTAGCTGCGTGACCTTGGGCAAGGACCTAATTTTTCTAGGCCTCAGTTTCCTCATCTATACAATCAAGGGTTGTTAGTATTAAATTCAGTAATAAATGGAAAGTGTTCACCACAGTACCTACAGTGCCAATAAATGTTACCAATATTCTTGTTCTTATTGTGCATTAAAATAGACCATGACAGGGTCAAGGTTGTCTCAGGAACAGCAAGTGAACAGACCTCAAGGTAGGAAGAAGGAGCATTCTGTGTTCTGAGGATCTCTTTTATCTTGTCCTGCCTTGCTTCAGACTCACCGACCTTCCAGTTCCTGTATGTGCTGTGGTCAGTCCTACCTCAGGACCTTTGCACCAAATGTGCCCTCTGTCCCCAAGGCCCTTCCTCCATCATTTTGCTTGCTGATTCCCCAGTCAGATCTCAGTTCAAATATTACCACTGCAGAAGTCCTCCCCTGCCCACCCTGTCTCAGGGAGCTCCTTCCCTCCATTACTCTGTTGTCTTATTCCCTTTGTATGTGCTTAGCATTGTATACCTGTCTTCTAGAATGTATACTTTGTTAAGATGGAGAGTATGGACAACTTGTTTACCTTGTTCATTTCTCTGTCTCCTGCATCCAGAACAGGGCTTAGCTACATATGTGATGTTCAAAAAAACAAAAAAAATTATGTCAAACGAATGCTTGAAAGAATTAACAGCCAGAAGCTCTCTCTAATGAAAAGGTAGAATGATGGGGAAAATGAAGAACTTGGAGTCAAGGAGTTGGCAACAGGCCTAAGCTGAACAGGAAGCCAAGCGAGGGTTTTAAACACATAAAGTGACAAGAACTAGTTTAGATTTTTATCCACTTTATTCTTTAACCATATTTCTGGGTTATGGAAAATTCTCAAACATATGCAAAAGGAGAAGGAGGGGAAGAGTGTAACTAACTCCCATACACCCATCACCCAGGTTCCACATGGCCAATTTTATTTCATCGTCCCCTCAGTGGCCCTCCTTGAGCTATTGAATTACCGGTACTTTAAAGCAAGTTCCAGGTATGTCACCCAGAAATGTTTCAGTCTGTGTCTCTAAAAAAATAAGAACATTCACCCTGGTCAGGTAGCTCAGTTGGTTAAGAGCATTGTATGGACCTGCCAAGGTTGCAGGCTCAATCCCGTGGTTATGGCACATACAAGAATCAACTAATGAAAGCATACATAAGTGGACAAACAAATCCATGTTTCTCCCTCTCTCTCTAAAATCAATCAATAAAAAAAATTAAAATAAGAACTCTCTCTTTTAAACATAACCACAATATCATTGACGGGAGAAACCTGGTTCTTTTTGCTGATGCTGTAAAGAATTACAGATCAGCAAATTTATTAGTGTGCAAGCAGGGTTTATTGGTGATATGTTCTCATGGAAGAGAACGGGCCTTGTCCAGGTGGGGGCAGGGGAGGCATAGGTCCAAGGCAAAGCAGGGTAAGGGCGGCGAAAGTAAGGTCAGCCAAAGGGCCCCAGTGGCAAGTGCCCTCAGTCCTTTGTTCTGAAGACTTACATAGTTGGTGGAATGGGGTGAGGAAGTTACATATTTATTGACTGGTAAAGGTGGTGCCAGCTTTCCCGGGGGTGAGGGTGGGTGGGGGGGGACATGACTACTCAAACAGGTGTGTGTGGGGGTCTGGAAACCCAAATCCTTATCTTGTTCCAGCCCCATTTGTTCATCTTGTTGTAAAACAGATAGGTGACAGGAGGCAGTTAATTAAAGTTGGTGCAGTTAACCCAAAGTTATTTATGGGCTCTTTCTGTAACCATTAGGGACTCCATCCTAAAACAGATGGTGACCAGAGGTAGGCAATTAACCAAAGTTGTTTTATGGGCTCTTTCTTTGGACACCTGGAACCCTCTCCCGAATTCCAGGCCCTGGGATGAAAGCACAGTTTCAAGGCTTTTTCCCTAGATCGTGGAAACGCTACATAGAACTTCAGTGACTTTGACAGTTAGTTTCAAAAATGACATAGTGTTTCTTGTGATGTTGGAACACCTGGCAATATTATCGGACCAGCCTCAGGACTGCTGAGTTAGTGGGTGAGACATGTCTCCCTCCTCCTCCCTTCCTTGGTTTGCTATTCATTCCACCTAAGCGCTAAGAGGCTTTTCCTGGCAACCAGGATGCTAGACACCGGCCAGTAACAGCAGCACAGTCTCAGAGTTCTTCCTATGCTGTCTTCTGCCTCAGTATAGTTATCACACCTTCCAAAATTCAGAATTGTTTCTATGTTATCACATAGCCCACAGTGTTCAAATTTCCCCCATGGTCTTGAACAATGTGAATTTGAACTGAGCAGGTCAATTTTTTAAAATCCACGTGTAAGTGGACCCCACAATTCAAATCCACATCGCTCACAGGTCAGTTGCGTACCTTATTTTTTCCTTTTCCAATGTTACACTTTCTTTCAAAGATTCAGAGAATTGAAGAGAATAAAGAACTGTTGTCTGCATTAACGACAGAATTGGCCAAGGTCAACAATTATCCAGTCATGACCAGTGTCGTTTTATTCTCGCCCTGCCCCCAAATAATTTTAAAGTGATATGCCAGACATCGCAACCCATAAATATCTTTTTGTTACACTTACTTTGTTTGAAGGTTGCTGCATAGAAAATGGATTGGAGGGAGGTGGCGTGGAAGCCAGAATCCAGTGAGACTGCTGTTACATATTAGTTATAATATAAACTATCAGCATTTAGTTAGCTTTTTGTATTCCAGAAACCATTCTGAGTGGTTTATATGCATTCATTCATTTAATCCTTCAGCGACTTTTTAAGAGGAGGCGCTACTATTATCCTCATTGTACAGAAGAGGAGAATGAGGCACAGAGAGGGGAGGTCCTTTATCCAAGGTCCCACAAGGCCAGGTGTTAAATCCCTGCACCCTGACCCCGGAATCCAGGTAATTTGCATGTTCCTTTGCTGCCTGTTGACTGGACCAGAGGACGTGATGCTGGGAAAATAGCCTGATTGGGAGGTTCACTCTATAGGGCCCCTACAGTGATGAACTGGGAGGCGGTGGCAAGATGAGGAAGGAGTGGAAGGTGGAGATGAAATAATGATAGCCAGCTCCCACTGAGTGCTTGTCCTGTGCCCGATGCTGTTCCAAACTCCTTACATGGGTAAATTCACTGAATCTTCACAATGAGGGAGGGACGATTTTCAACCCCATTTTACAGAGGAGAAAACTGAAGCCCAGAAGAAGGTGAGTTTTGAGCCCAAGATTACACAGGTAAGAAGAATGATGCCAGCCTTTCTAACTCCAAACACCTCACGCTAACCCTATGAAAACCCCAAAGGGGGTGCACACCTTCAAGGAACAGATTAACCATCTAACAATTTTGTAAAAACATCAGGAATGGGCACCTCAGGAGTGAGGAGGTCTTATTTGCGGGGCCCCTGAGCTCCTGGAAGTCACTGTACCTCCCCTTGTTTTAGCCTGATGTCTGTACCTCCCTCCCCATCCAGACTGAGGACTCACCTCTGAATCTCCAGCTTCACCCAGTTTGGGCCAGGCATGCGGGAAACCTCAAGGTAGGGGAAAAAAAATGAACAAAGCTCTCTCCTAGACTCAGCTTTTTTGTAAGCCTCACTTGAGGATATGTTTATTGATTTTTTGGAGAGAGAGAGGGAGAGGGAGAGAAACTTCAATTGGTTGCCTTCTCATAGGAGGCCGACAGGGGTTGGGGATGGAACCGTAAGCTGGATAGGTGCATATGTGACCTGGCAAGGAATCGAACCCGCGACCTTTCCATCTACTGGGGGACGCGCCAACCAACCGAGCCACACCAGCTGGGGTGCAAAATTATGTTTTGAAAATGCTCTTCCTGGAAAGGAATAAACATTCCTGAAAAAATACTTATGTAATTTTAAAATAAACTTTAATGGGATCAAGTGTTGTTCTGGGAGCCACGCACCCACGGTTTCTGAAGTGTCCTGGAACCAGACATTTTTTTTTTTTTTGTCTCTGAGTGAGAAGCCAACCTCACTCTTGTCCATAAAATGGCCCTGGGGCTATGAGTGTATTGGGGCCTCTTGTTGGGTTTTTGCCTCTCTCCCTGCCTATGCTCCCAGCGTCTCTCCATTGCCTTTGAATGTCTCCCTGTACAATTCTCACGGTCTTCTGGGTCTCTGATGTCTCTTCACCGCCCCCAGACCAGCTGAGCGGGTCGCGTTCCGGATGCCCGTCCCCGTGCCCGCGGCCCCTTTAAGGTGGGCCCCGCCCCTGCGCCCAAGGTCCCTTTAAGGCGGGCCTGGCCCGCGCCCTCTCTCTCCTTTGCAGGGAGCAGCTTCCCTCCAAGGACGCAGGCTGGGCTCCGTCCCCATCCAGCCGCGTGCGCGA
The DNA here is from genome assembly GCA_004027475.1 of Anoura caudifer. NCBI lineage: Eukaryota > Metazoa > Chordata > Mammalia > Chiroptera > Phyllostomidae > Anoura > Anoura caudifer. The sequence continues at coordinate 82,626 of PVKU01005338.1, read as the reverse complement.
TGGCGGGGACCACGCTGAGGGCTGCGGGGCGGCAGCTTAGCCAGCACAGCGGGGCTGGAGCCCGCTTCCTCCTGCGGCAGGTGAGAGCTGGCGGGACCGAGAGCGGGATCCCCGGGCCCTGGGCGGCCGCAGGGGCCGAAGACCCGCGTCCTTTAAGTCCAGAGAGCTCTGGGAGCCTCCAGGCTCGGAGCCAGATTCTTGGGTTCTTCACAGAAGAGGGCGCTGGGGACTTACTAGAAAGTGGGGACTCTTTGGTCCTGATGAAGTTGCTGGGGCCCCAGACTCCTGACTCCGGGGGAAGGAAGTGCCTGGCGTTTCTGCCTCTGGCTCTTAGTTCGAGAGTCGAGCTGAGGCCTGGACTCCCAGGTCCCCAGTGAGTGGGTCTGGTTCTGCGCTCTCACCTGCCTCCCCCCGCCCCCTCCCCAGATGTTTGAGCCCAAGAGCTGCACCTACACGTACCTCCTGGGGGACAAAGAGTCCCGAGAGGCCATTCTGATCGACCCGGTTCTGGAGACCGCGCCTCGGGACGCCCAGCTGGTCAAGGAGCTGGGGCTGCGGCTGCTGTACGCTGGTCAGTCTGGGCAGGACTCCTGGTGGAGGGAGGCGGACGTGGGGGCTGGGAATCCTGCGTGCCCTCCCCCCACCCCCGTGCCCTCCCGGACCTGGCCTCCTCTCTCTCCCAGTGAACACCCACTGCCACGCCGACCACATTACAGGCTCGGGGCTGCTCCGGTCCCTACTCCCTGGCTGCCAGTCTGTCATCTCTCGCCTCAGTGGGGCCCAGGCGGACATACACATAGAGGATGGACAGTCCATCCACTTCGGGCGCTTTGTGAGTTGGGTGTTGGGTCTTCCAGAGGGTGGTGGCCTGGACTTGGGCTCAAGGGACGAGGAGGCTGGGGGCCTGGGTTCCTCAGGCCTGGGTTCCTGACCTCTGAGCTTTTGGTCTCTGGGAGAAGGATGCTCTTAACCCAGGCAGGGCACTGGGGCTAGAGGCTCTGGGGAGGTGTGTTGCTGACCAAGCCCCTTAAGTAAACAGCACTTAGGCAGTTTCCTACAGTTTCGGGGCAGTTCCTTTGGCCTGGCATCTCCATAAAAGTTGATTGGGGGCTGGAATGCCAAGACCAGGGCTGAGGGAGAGACCCAGCCCTGTCTTCTGAGAGCCACTGTTGGAGGAAGTAGCATCCTGTTGCCCGGGTCAGGACTGGGGTGGGGGGGCAGGTGGGCGGGGTAGGCCCTGAGGCACCTAGGGTGCAGCATTTAAGGAGGTGCTCACTCTCCAGGCCAGCACCTTCCTGTGACCTTGCCTCCTTAAATGTTGCTACCTAGGCACTGTCTTGCCTCACCCTGGCCCCAGCCCCGCTATTGCCTCACATTAGAACGGTCTGAAGGTTCCTACCTGCCTTTCCGTTCTTTTGCCACAAGCATGATCAGCTGGTTTCTGGCTAGAATTTTAACCCAGGGCAATGCAGAGGGTGGGCAGGATGCTGGGAAGAGGTTCCCTCAGAGAGAGAGACAGAGCTGGCAGGGCTTTTTTTCTGATCCCAGTTGCTAAAGAGGTAGAGAGTTCGGCCAACATCAGGGATATGATGTCAGGTGACAGGGTTTCGCTAAGTGGAGATAGTTTGAGCAAGAGCATTTAGCCAAAAGGAGGGCTGTGTGGGATCAGAGGGTTTCGCTCCAATGGTTACCGCCTCTTTATTTCAAGCCTTTTTTCTGGAAGCAGAAAATCAACATACATTGTACGTTTATGTAAACAACACACAGTATTTAGGTGCTAACACGCATTTCTTGGGGGTGAGAAGCCTTAGGAGAGTTAGAAATGGTCAGATGCTGTGTCCAGATGAGCCCATTGTGAAACTGAATGAGTGATGTTTTCGGGAATGAATGTTGAAGGGTTTGGCTGTGGTGTACTTAGCTTCAGTGTTTGCTTTTTGAAACAGCTTTATTGTCTGAATTCATAAACCATCCAATTCACCCGTTTAAAGGGTGCAATTCAGTGACTTTAGTATATTTGCAGAGTTATGCAATCAGAATTAATTTTTGAATATTTTCATCACTCCAAGAAGAAACTCCACACCCCTTAGCTGCCTCCCCAGCCCCTCCTCCTTTCATACCTACAGCCTTAGGCAGCTGCTAATCTATCTTCTGACCTTAGATTTGCCTCATCTGGACATTTCATAAAAATGGACTCATACAATATGTGGCCTTTCGTGCCTGGCTCCTGTCCCTGATCATAATGTTTTCAAGGATCATCCTTGTAGCATGTTATCGATGTTTGATTTCTTTTTATTGCTAAATAATATTCCATGGTTTGAATATACCACATTTGATTTATCTGTTCATTAGTCGATAGACATTTGAGTTGTCTCCATTTTGTGGCTGTTTGGGATAATGCTGCCGTGAATGTTCATGTTTGAATTTTTGTGTGGACGTGTGTTTTCGTTTTCCTTGGGTACATACCTTGGATGGAACTGCTGGATCGTATGGTGACTCTACACTTAACAGTTTGAGGAAAGGCCAGGCTGCTATCCAAAGTGGCTGCACCATTTTTTCTTCCCACCAGCAGGGGGTGAGGACTCCAGTTCCCCCACATCCTTGCCAACAGTGGTTACTCTCTCTCCTTATGAATATTCAGCGTTTTGTTTGTTTTTTACCCAAGTTCTTTATAAACCGTTGGAGACAGGCACATTTTTTTTTCTCTCCCTTATTTTCTTCCCCACACTTTTTACAATTGAATTGTAACGTGCATATAATATGGTACAAAGTGCACATATTGTACATATGCAGCTTGGTAAATTTTTACATGTTTACACTTGAGTAGCTACACCCAGATTCAGATAAAGAACATGCCCAGCACCCAGAAGGCTTCCTTGTCCCTCTTTCTGGCCGTTGACACCCTGCCAAGGGATCATTCTTCTGTCTTTTCTAAAATATTTTTAAAATTTTTATTTTTTTAGAGAGGGGAAGGGAAGGAGAAAAAGGGGGAGAAGCATCAATGTGTGAGAGATACATTGAATGGTTGCCTCTTGTAGGCACCCAACTGGACAACCTGGCCCGCAACCCAGGCATGTGCCCTGACTGGGAACCAAACCAGCGACCCTTTGGTTTACAGGCCAGTGTACAATCCACTGAGCCACACCAGCCAGGGCTCTTCTGTCTTAATCTTAGATTAGTTCTGCCTGTTCTGTACCTTATGTCCAGAAATCATACAACATGCCTGGCCTTTTTGACTATACACAATGTTAGATATGGTTGTAATTCTTTCCGTTTGTTGCTATATAGCACGGATTGGCAAACTTTTTCTGTAAAGGGCCAGATAGGAAAAAACTTTTAAAGATATTTTATTTATTGATCTGGCTGGTGTGGCTCAGGGGATTGAGCGCCAGCCTGCAAACCAAAGGGTCACCCGTTTGATTTTCATCCAGGACACATGCCTGAATTGCCACCAGGTTCCCAGTAGGGGGCGCGTGAGAGGCAACTACACATTGATGTTACTCTCCCTCTCTTCCTCCCTTCCCCTCTCTCTAAAAATAAATAAAATCTTTAGCCTGGCTGGTGTAGCTCAGTGGATTGAACACAGGCCAGAGAACCAAAGGGTCGCTGGTTCGATTACCTGTAAAACCACATGCCTGGGTTGTGGGCCAGGTCCTCAGTAGGGGTTGTGTGAGAGGCAGCCACACATTGATGTTTCTCTCCCTCTCTTTCTCCCTCCCCTCTCCTCTGTCTATAAAAATAAATAAAATCTTTAAAAAAGTAAAGATTTCGTTTATTTGTTCTTAAAGAGAGGGGAGGAGAGGGAGGAGAGGGAGAGAAACATCTACTGGTTGCCCTTCACACATGCCGCAAATCCCTGACAGGGATCGGGCAGCAACCCGGGCATGTACCCTGACCAGGAATTGAACTTGGGACCTTTGGTTTGCAGGACGCACCCAATCCAATACACGGGTCAGAGTGTTAGTAAATATTTTTTTGGTTTGCAGGTCATATGGTCTCTGTTATAACTACTCAATTCTCCTGTTGGTGTGAAAGCAGCCAGAGAGGATGCGTAAATGAAAAAGCATGGCTGCGTTCCAATACAACTTTATTTATGGCCGCTGAAATGTTAATTTCAGTAATTTTCACGTGTCATGGAATAATCATTCTTTGATTTCTTTTTCAACCATGAAAATGTATAACAAGCATTCTTAGCTTTCAGGCCTTACAAAGGCAGGCGGCAGGCCCAATTTAGTACACCAGTCATAGCTTACCAACCCCGATGTAGAGCGTTTCATTCTGTGAATTTATCACAATCTATCCATTTGTCTTTTGCTGGCTGATTCCGGTTTTGGGCTATTACCAATAGCACTACTATGGAGATTCCTGTACGGATCTCTTGATCGAGATTACCCTCAATTCCAGAGAGTGGACTTGCTGGATCACAGAACTGACGAATGTTTAACTGTAGTAGAAACTGCCCAACAGTTTTTTGAATTTTACACTCATACATTCTACACTCACAGTGGGCCAAATTCAGATGGTTTCACTGTGGCATGAATTTTCTGTTTTAATAAGCAGCCACTGAGACTTGAACATTTTATCACCCATGAGGAAATTTAGGAAGTTAGTCTTTCCTGTTAAATGTGTTGATTGTTATTCATCTTCTTTGAAGACCCTCTTCTTTCCCCCATTATCTTCTTCCTCCTCACCCCTCCCCTCTGGTTACTGTCAATGTGCTCTTTATTTCGAGAAGGGTGCTTCTCAAGACTCTAATTTCCCAGGTCCCATTTTTGAGATTTTGATTTAATTGATCATCATATGCCCTACAAAAGTATTTCTGTACTTCCTCCTGTTTCAAATTCAGTATTTCAGTTGTGGAGCAAGTCTTTTATCCCTCAATATTTTTTATTTATTTTATTTTTAATTTTTAAAGATTTTACTATTTTTAGAGAGAGGGGAAGGGGAAGAAGGAAAGAAACACTAAAGTGTGGTTGCCTCTCAGTCGCCCCCTACTGGGGACCTGGTCTGCAACCCAGGCATGTGCCCTGACTGGTAATGGAACCAGCGACCCTTTGGTTTGAAGGCCCATGTTCAATCCACTGAACTACACCAGCCAGGGCACCCCAGTATTTTTTTTAAATTTCAAGCATACAGACAAGTTGAAAAAATTTTTACAGCATACACCTTGTGTATCCATCCATCACTTCATCTTATTTTGTTTCCACAAAAGAAAGAAGGTTTAGCTGATGGAGGTTCAAAGTATTTTGCTACAATGGAAAATTATATTTTGGGTTTTTGAGTAGAGAGGGAATAGAAAAAATGCATGATAATACCAAGATTAAATACTTTTGAATAATGGAGCGGAAAAAAACAAAAAACAAAAAACAAAACACCACACACCAAACACTTGGGGACAGAAAGGTAAAGAAACCAGGAGCTTACTTGCCACCAGGGGGCAGTGTGGGCTGTGGGAACTGCAAGGTGAGAGAGCTTTGGGCTTGCACTGATCCCTTTAGTCTGGGGTTTAGTTGATGCAGGTAGTTTAGTAGTTTCAGAAGTCAGATCATTGGGGTAATAATTTCTTTTCGACATTTGCTTCCCTTAACTGAGTGTGGGGATTTAAATAATGAAGAGCTCACTGGGCTGGAATTTTTGTGTCCAGGTTTTGTGGGGTATTTGGGGGTTTTTTTTAGAGAGAGAGAGGAAAGGAGGGAGGGGGAGAGAGAGAGAAACATTAGTCAGCCTCTCTCACACACCCGACCGGGGACTCCACCGCAACCCAGGCACACACCCCGACAGGTGACCCTTCCCTTTGCTGGACGTTGACCAACCACCTGAGCCACACTGGCCAGGGCATGTCCAGGATTCTTAATGGCAGTCTTGGAAGTGGCTTTGGAAATCAGAAAGTGGACGTTTGAGATGACAGACTGGGCTAGATTGCCCTCTAACATGGCTGCATGAGTTGTATCCACATCCCAGGAAATGTAAGGCCTTTCCTCAAACACCCTGAGTGACTGACAGTTGCCAGTCTGGTGGGTGGATAATAAAGATTTTTAAATTTAACTCTCACCGTTCCCTCCTTCCTTTTAAGGGAGGTCAAACGTCTTTTCAGATTTTTTTTGTCCATTTGTTTTCTCTTCCATGAAATACCTGTTTTGTTTTTCTTTTGCCCATATTCTTTGGTGGTTCTTAGGAGTTGTGGGTTTTTTTTTTTTTTAAGATTTTATTTATTTATTTTTAGACAGAGGGGTAGGGAGGGAGAAAGAGAGGGAGAGAAACATCAACATGTGGTTGCCTCTCCTGCACCCATTACTGGGGACCTGGCCTGAAACCCAGCCATGTACTCTGACTGGGAATCAGACCAGCAACCCTTTGGTTCACAGGGTGACGCTCAATCCACTGAGCCGCACCAGCCAGGGTAGAGTTGTTTATAATTATGGCTGTTCACACTTTATAATAATAGTTACTTATACATGCTGGTAATTAATACTGTCTCTGAGGTTTTTTCTGTCTTTTAACTCTGATTTTGTGCTTTTCTATAATGAAGTTAAACTAATTGCCCACAGCTGTCACTGTTTTCCCTTATAGCCTCTGGGTTTTTTATCATTCTTAGAAAAGTCTTTTCTACCTCAAGGTTTTAATAATTTTATTTATTATTGATTTGACAGAGAGAGACAGAAACATTGATTTGTTGTTCCACTTATTTATGATTCTTGTATATGCCTTGTTAAGGATCAAACCTGCAACCCTGGTGTATCAGGATGCTGCTCTGACCAACTGAGCTACCTGGCCAGAGCCCTTTTCTACGTCAAGATATAGTTCCTTCTATATTTATATCTAGAATTTTAATGCTTTTTATGTTTAGATCTGTAGTGTATCCTGAATTTTGTGTTTTATTTCTAATTATAAAGTTACATGTTCATTGTATTTTTTTAAAAAAGGATGATATAGGAAAAGTTTAAAGAACAAAATAAATATTTTGTTCTGGCTGGTCTGGCTTAGTGGATTGAGCACCAGCCTGTGAACTGGAGGGTCACCAGTTCAACTCCCAGTCAGGGCTCATGCCTGGGTTGCAGGCCAGGTCCCCAGTAGGGGGTGCATGAGAGGCAACCACACATTGATGTTTCTCTCTCCCTCTCTTCCCCTCTCTCTAAAAATAAATAAAATCTTTTAAAAAATAAAAAGAAAAAGAACAGAATATGTATTTAGAGTTAATGAATACATTTTATAAAAGGTAACACTGTACAGGTGGCTTTGTAACTTGCTTTTTTGCACTTACTGGATATTGAACATTTTCATGTTATTAAATATTTGTGTATATCATCATTAAATTATATTTTAATGATAATTTTTAAGGACTGGTTAGTATTTTATAATTATATTAGTATGCTTGTGTTTTTCTTGTTGATTTGCAGGATCTACTTGCTTAGGAAGTATGCTAACCACCATGTAGTACATACCACCTTTTGGACTATAAGATGCACCGCCACCTCCCCCCTCAACCCAAATTTGGGAGGAATAATGGTTGTTAATGCTGCTTTTGAGTTCTTTTTACATTTACGTTGGTGAAATATTATGTCATTTATGTTATTAAATGTTTTACCACATTTTTTGCTTCAAAAATTTTTTCCCTATTTTCCTGCTCTAAAACCTAGGTGCACCTTATGGTCCGAAAAATACAGTATGTTATAAATATACAGGATCCCCAACTTGCTTGTTCCCTTTAAGTTTTGGTTGTGATGTTTTTGTCATTGCAGAACTTCAGGTTGACTTAAGTCAAACCATTGATTTACTACGACATTAGGGATCACATTTGAATGTTGTTCCCTAACCAGGGGTGGTATATTCATTTGAACTTTTGTTGCTGTCACAGTTTTATAGTTTTATGTTCTTGCCTTTATTTCACTGGAGTTTACGCCAGTGTGAGGTTTGAGCCTGGAAATCTAATTTAGTTTTTTTACAAAATAGGTTATCCGTCAATAGATGTGACCCTGGAATAGTTTCAGCAGGAGGACAGAGGCATCGGCTTCCTGGTGACTGTCTGTACTTTCCCTCCCTGCCAGGCCTTGGAGACCCGGGCCAGCCCCGGCCACACCCCGGGCTGTGTCACCTTTGTCCTGAATGATCACAGCATGGCCTTCACTGGAGATGCCCTGCTCATCCGAGGGTGTGGGCGAACAGACTTCCAGCAAGGTTAGGCCCTGTCCCGCAGCCCGAGACCTTAGTATAGTATGAGTGTGCCAGGGTTTTAATTCTCAGCTGCAAGAATGAATGAACGAATGTTAAGCATTTACGGGGTCAGGATTAAACCCCAGGGGTTTAGCTGTGGAGTGGGGGAGGAGTTAGATTCAGAGGGTAGCTGATCAGGGAGCAGTTAGATTGCGGGGTTTAGTTGTTAGGGGACAATTAGGTTCAGGAAGGAGTTCATTATGTATTGCTGTGAAAGAAATTACCCCAGAACTGAGTGGCTTAAAACAGTGATTAACATTTATTATCTCACATGGTTTCTGAGAGCTCAGACTCTGGGAGCTGCTTAGCTGGGTGGTGGTTTTGGCTCGGGGTCTCTCATGAGGTTGCAGTCAAGCCGTGTGGGTGGGCTGTGCTCATCTGAGGGCGTGCCTGGGGCTGGAGGCTCCGCTTCCACGGAGGTTCACCCGCACGGCTGGCAAGTGGGCCCCAGCTGTGGGCAGGAGGCCTCAGTTCCTCCCCTCGTGGACCTCTCTGTGGGGCTGTTTAAGGGCTGTCACAACCCAGCAGCTGTATTCTCCCAAAGGGAGTGAGCAGAGAGAGAGCGAGAGACAGGAGCCTTAAGTTTTTAAGAAAAGAGTTTATTTATTTACTCTTAAAGAGAGGAGGGAAGGGAGAAAGAGAGGGAGAGAAACATCAATATGTGAGAGATACATCCATCTGGTTGCCTCTCGCATGCCCCCAACTGAGGACCTGGCCCACAACCCAGGCATGTGCCCTGACTGGGAATCGAACCAGCAACCCTTTGGTCCAGGGGCCAGCGCTCAATCCACTGAGCCACACCAGCCAGGGCAGGGGCCCTAATTTTTCTTTCTCTCTCTTTTTAAAAAAGATTTTATTTATTTATTTTTAGAGAGAGGTGAAGGGAGGGAGAAAGAGAGAGAAACATCAATGAGTGGCTGCCTCTCGAGTGCCCCCTAATGGGGACCTGGCCAACACCCCAGGCATGGGCCTGGACTAGGAATTGAACAGGCAACCGTCTGGTTTGCAGGCTGGTGCTCAATCCACTGAGCCACAGGCCCCTAATTTTTCTTTTTTTTTTTTTTTAAGATTTTATTTATTTTATCTTTAGAGGGGAAGGGAAGGAGAGAGAGAGAGAGAGAAACATCAATGTATGGTTGCCTCTTGTGCGTCCCCTGCCAGGAACTGGCCTGCAACCCAGGCATGTGACCCTACCAGGAATCGAACCACGATCCTTTGGTTTGCAGGCCCATGCTCAATCCACTGAGCCACACTAGCCAGGGCTAATTTTTCTTAATGACCTAATCTCCTAAATTAAACTCTGTCATTTCTGCAATATCTTATTTATTAGATACAAGTCCCTTAATCCAGACCACTAAGTCAAAGGTGAAGGGAATTAGTGTTAAGTTTTGAAAAGTGTCAAAGAGTTTGTGGCCATATTTTAAAACTCCATGAGAGGTTTAGCTGCTGGAGGTGTGGTGGGGTGGGGCTGGTGGAGTTCATCTCTGGAGTTCACTGCTAGCAAGTTGTCAGAGTCAGTGGTTTGATGGCTTAGGGGTCGGTGTTACGTTCCAGGTTTAGCTGCTGGGGGCACTCGGATTCAGGGATTTCTCTGTGAGAGGGAATTTCAGAATCTCAGGGTTTGGCTGTCCTTCGAGTGTGTGTATGTGTGTGTGTGAGAGAGAGAGAGAGAGAGAGAGAAGTGGGGTTGACAGTAGGTTGGGAGGATTTAGCTGCCTTGTGAGAGGAAGGAGAGACTGGATGAGAGGGGCAGACAGCCACGCTGACCTGGCAGCCGGTAACCAGATCCCCTGGGCACCTCTGGCTTCCTCTTCCCTCTCTCCTTATCTCTCCATCTCAGTCTCTGTCCTTTTCTCTCTGAGGCTCCTATGCTCCCCCTTGTGCACTCCCAAAGCAGTCATGAAATGGAAGGGTCAGGACTGAGGGCTTCCTGTTGGAACCATGGCACCATTCTCCTCCTTGGCCTCATTCCTTCAGTTTCTTACCTTCTAGTCCACCGCCCCTGCCCAGGCCCTTTCTTGGCATCTGCGGAGTGAGGACCAATTCCTCAGTGCTTCAGTGGCTCATCTCAACCTTATTTACAGCTGTGTCGAGTGTTTTACCACTCCCCACTTCTCTGTATGTGCTATTCCTCCTGCCTAGAATACCCTTTCCTTCTCTACCCAGATAAACGGGTACTGGCAGGAAATGAGGGAGAGGATTTAGCTACCTCCACCCTTTTCTTGAGAGAAAGGGTTAAGGGGCCTCTCTTGTCTTCTTCATCCGCTGACCTCTGAGCTTTCCCTCCCCAGGCTGTGCTAAGACCTTGTACCACTCGGTCCATGAAAAGATCTTCACGCTTCCAGGAGACTGTCTCATCTACCCTGCTCATGATTACCATGGTGAGTGCTTCCTGGAGGAGGTGTGGGACCTACATAGTTTACTACTATTTGACAGGGAGCACCAAAGTACTGTAATCCTTATGGGGCATGGGACTGCAATTCCCAGAAATTCCTCTGGCCCAAATGATCAAGTGCTTATTGTACTGAGTGTGAATGTGGAAACCATGACTGTGGAATTCCAGAAGGCCTGGGTTTTCCTAGGACCTCTTAAGAGAGCTTAGGGAACTGAGAAACTAGCTTTCCCATACTGCCTGTTGAGGAGGGAAAGCAATTTCAGGAACATTCTGAGATAAGCCTATTAGTCCCAGGCCAGAGAGGCACCCCAAAGCCTTCTGGGAAGTGTAGTCCTGAGAGGCCCAAGACACTGGACAGGTGGACAATCCTCCCCTTCCCTTGGCCATTAGGGCTCACAGTGTCCACTGTGGAGGAGGAGCGGACTTTGAACCCTCGGCTCACCCTCAGCTGTGAGGAGTTCATCAAGGTCATGGACAACCTGAACTTGCCCAAGCCTAAGCAGATAGGTGAGTATTTGGGGGTCTGGACTCCTGGTCTGAGGGTGCAGGGGTTGGGGGCCCGGATTCCTGGTGTGTGGGGTAGGGGTGCAGTCCTGGACTCCTGGGTCTGAGAGAAGAGGATGCTCAGGGACAGAACTCCTTTCCTAAAAAAGAGGGCTCTTAGAATTTCTGGGTGCCATTTAAGCCTGCTGGGGCCCCTGAGCTTCAGCTGCAGTTTCTTCTTTCAGACTTTGCTGTTCCAGCTAACATCCGCTGTGGGATCCAGACCCCCCCTTCCTGACCTCATCTCCGTCAGATGATCGTGTCCATTAAAAATGCAGTAGGTGGGGTGAGGGCAGAGGTGCCATCACTGGAGCCTCTCTCCTCTTCCCCTCCCTCAGCAGTCCTCAAGCCTCTCAAATAAATTTTTTTTTGTTCTGAATCTGACTTCTGTCTGTTTTCTTGGGGAACCTGTTGGGCTTCTGGGCTGAGGTGCCTGGGGTTTGTTCTGGTGTCTGGAGAGGCCAGACAGCAGGACAGAGTGAAGGTCCAGAGAGCCCAAAGGAGGAGGTATTGTACCTCAGAAGAGCAGAAGCAAACAGGTGTCTGGGGCAGGCTTCTTGGCTCTGTGGATTAGAACGTCATGTTAAGTTTGAGTCATTTCCCCCTGTGAGACACAGGATAATTTTGTTCTCCAGGCCTCTTCTGTAAAGTGAAAATAGTAATGTGTTCTGATGATCCAGTGAGTTCATATGTGTGAACTTGGCATACTACCTACCAGGCAGGCTTCCTATCAGTGTTAACCACTATTTTTTTTTAAAGGAAGATTAAGGCCCTGGCTGGTGTGGCTCAGTGGATTGAGTGCCAGCCTGGGAACTGGAGAGTTGCTGGTTCGATTCCCAGTTAGGGCACATGCCTGTGTTGCGGACCAGGCCCCCAGTGAGGGGCACTTGAGAGGCAACCACACAGTGATGTTTCTCTTCTTCTCTTTCTCCTTCCCTTCCCCTCTCTAAAAATGAATAAATAAAATCTTTAAAAAATAAGGGAAGATTAAAATTTTTTTTAATTGACAAAAGTGAAATATTAGCATTGTCAGGTACGGAATACAGGAGCCATAACAATAAGCTAACATCTGTAATTCAAGCACTCGTTTAAGATGCCCAGGAAATCTGATACATGAGATGGACGCAGACTGACCCCTGAGTTCGGAGTGACAAGCAGTAGAGGGTTCCTCAGCAATGGAGAGGTGATTGTCCCTGATAAACTATGGGTGAAAAGGAGGATTTCTTACCATTTGAAACTGAGCTGCTGAATCAGGTTTTCAGTGGAAGCGATAGAACTTTTTCACACAAATGGATGACAGCAGCCATATCAGTGCCTACCCCAGCCATACTCACTGATGTGTCCCAGACCTCCGGGGTCCCAAGGATAGCCATGCCCTAAGCCTCCATAGCCATGGCATCTACCACCATGGCCTCCACAGCAGTTTCCATAATAGCTGCAGCATAGCCTCGGGAGGTGAGGGTGAGCGTTAACTATTATTGTCACTATCAATCGGAACAATCTTCCAGGCATTTTCTGGCTTGGGGTGACAGCATAATGGTTAAGAGCACACTTTCCAGAGAACATAACTGGTGCTGACGTTAACAACATGTATAGACTTTGGGCACACTTCTCCCCTCCCTCTCCACCTCACTGTCCCCAACTATGAAGTGGAGATAGACATCTCTTGTTAGGCTGCTAGGATGATAGAATTAAATTAACATGTACCAACTTTTAGCACAGCTCCTGACATCCAATAATACTTTCTCACACCAGTTATTTTCCTGTTTTTACCCAGAGAGGAAAGGGTCTGTGTGACGCCTTTAACCTCTCTGGTCCATCCCATAGCAAAGTGTGTGTGTGGGGGGCACACTTCTCTCTGTCTCTGGGCGGGTTTCTGACTCACCTCAGGGCACCTCGTCCCCTTGTCCAGCTCCCCAAACCGGTCCGGGCTCTTGTAAAGGACTCATTAGAGAGGAGAGGCCCCTATCTGCATTCCCTTCTTTCTTTCAGCATTCCCAGGGTCTGGCATTAGGGAGGCGTTTGCACATATGAGACCAAGACACCTGGCCCTCCAAGGGACAGTAATGGGGGTGCTAGAGGCAGAGCGGGGGGGGGGGCGGGGGGGGGCGGAGGGGTCCGCGATGCTGGGTTTTCCGAGGGTGGGACCGGTGGGGCCGGGATGCCTGGATGCCACAACCACGGGCGGGGCAAGCAGGTCGCTGCCTCCTCCCTCGGGAGCTGTTGGACCTGTTGTGCCCCCCCCCTCCCACTTCCGGGCTGATGTGGAGGGGTTGCAGAGCAGCCTCTCTCCTCCCTCTTCCCCAGGCACCTGTTTCAGAGGCTGAAAGGACAGCGCCCAGAGTGCAGAGCGAGCGCGCCGAATCCTGAGCGGGTGAGAGGGCCGGGGCTGCAGGGCAGCAGAGGGCTGGAGACTTGGCCTCCAAGGTCTGCGGCGGTGGAGGAGGCTGGAGTTTGGGAATTTAGCTCCCTGGAGGAGCTGAGAACTCAAGACTCCTGGTTTGTCTGGAGAGAGGGAGACTAGGAGCCCCGACTCCTGGGTCCCTGGGTGAGGTGGCATGGGTGTCGCTCCTTTGGGTCGGAGCCAAGTCTACCAGGCTCCGGAGTGCAGGGGACAGGAGCCCGGACCTTTGAGTCCCCGAAGGAGAAGGAGACCCGGGGTCGCTATAAGGTGGTCCAGGGATTGTGGGGGGCTGCCGGGAGGGTAACAAGTACCACATCTGGATAGAGGGGAGAAGTCCATAGGGGGCGAGCTAGGACCCAGGACTCAAAATCCGGCCCCACCCCCGGGGGCGGGGCGAGAGCCATCGAATCCCGCACCTGAAAACTCCGGGCTGCGCTCCCCGAGTGCTCAGTCTCTTCCTTTGAACTCGCCCCTTCTTAGGCCTCGCCCCCTTGGGAGAGTCGTGCGGAGCGCTCCAGCCTCCCGGGCCCCGCCCCACGCTGTCAGTCCACGCCCCCAGACTCCGAGCCCCGCCCACCCCGCCGTCGCGAGCCACCGCCATGGGGACTCCCAGCAGCCCAGACGAGGGGACTCCGCCACCACAGGTCCCAGAGTGCGATGAGGCCGTTCAGCCCAAAGGAGCCGCCCAGCCCCGGGAGCACCCCGAGGGCTCCCGCGAGCAGGAGGCTCCCGAGGTCCCGGCGGAGCTTTCTAGCAGCGGACGAGCTGAGCAGCAGGCGGAAGAAGAGGAAGAAGTGGCCGAAGGCAGCAGCACTGAGAGCAGCCGCGACGCGGTGAGGGACGAGGAGGGCAGGAGCCCCGGGGGCGGGGGTGACCCAGAGCAGGTGACAGGGACCGCGAGAGACAGGTATGGAGAGAGACCAGATAGACAGAAATTCGGAGACAGGGAGAGAGCCCCAGAGATATGGCAGCTCCTGAGAGACAAAGACGCAGACCCAGGGCCAGAGAGACCCAGACCGAGTGAGACAGAGACACCTAGAGACCGGTATAGAGAGACCAGATGGTCAGAGACCCAGAAACAGGGAGACTGAGAGACAGAGACCTAAAAGAGCCTCGGCCGGTGTGGCTCAGCTGGTTGGGCCTTTGTCCAGTAAACCCAAAGGTTTCAGAGTCAATTCCCTGTTATTGCATATGCCAGGGTTGCAGGTTTGGTCCCCGTGGGGCGCGAGCGAGAGGCAGCCTATTGATGGTTCCTTCTCACATTGATATTTCTTTATCTCTCTCCCTTCCCTCTCTCTAAGCATGTCCTCGGATGAGGATTAAATAAATAAATAAAATTAAAAGAAAAGACCCCAAAGAGACAGAGACCCAGGACGAGAGACTCAGAGAGACGGTATAGAGACAGAAACCCAAAACAGGGCAGCGATGCTCAGAGAAACAGAAATAGAGACAGAGAAACCTTAAGAGAGGGAGATACTCCAAGGCAGAGGAAGGGAAGTAGTAACAACTTAGAGACAGAAGACAGATACTGAGTGGGAGAGACGAAGCCCAGAGAAACAGGGTCAGAGACTCGAGAGACCTGGGGGGGGGGGGAAGAGAGAGATCCAGGGCCTACGAGGACTTGACACCCAGGAAATAGGACCTGGTTAGAGAATAAGAAACACTTTCCTTGAGCTGGCTCCCGAAACTGGGAGCCTCTGGGGCCAGGTGGTCACTGGACTTGCACCCTCCCTTGTATAAAAGCCTGGTGGTTGAGTTTAGGCCAATTAAGACCCTCTGGGGAAGTTTGAGGGAGGGGACAGACCAATTTAGTTCCTCGCTGGTGGGGGGGGGGAGGCCTCTCCACACCCTCTGACCACACCCTCTGTTATCTTAGGGGGAGGCCTCGCCTTCCCTGCAGACCCAGGTCACGCCCCCCACGCCCATCCAGTCTAAGGAGGGGGCACGAGGGGTGGCGCAGCGGCTTCGAGAGCAGCAGCTGGAGGTTCTGACTCGAGTGGCCCTGATGGAGCAGCGAGTGAAGGAGCTACAGCGCCAGAGGAAGGAGCTGAGGATCGAGGTGAGGCTGCAGACCTTGTGCGAAGCCTCCCAGTCCTTTCTTCCATGGGATCCAATTCTAGGCCTCTGGGCCTCCAGCCCCCTCCTTCCCTAGACCTCCGAGCCCTAGCCTTTGCGTTCTCTCCGCAGATGGAGGTCGAGGTGGCCCTGCTGCGGGGGGAGCTGGCTGGGGAGCGAGTGGCTGCCCGGCGGGAGGAGGAGCAACTCCGGGAGCTGCTAGAGCAGCAGGTGGACACGGAGCAGGGCAGCCGGGAGCAGCGGGAACAGAGGGCACAGGTCTGTTGGTCCGGCTGAGTCTTCATCATCAGTTTTCTTCCTTGTCGGAGGGGTATTCCTGGTGGGGTTACCGGGACGCGGACTAGGGTGTAGCTCAGTGGATTGAACAGTGGATTGAACCCCAAGTGGGGACACTTGAGCTGGGATGAGCGGCGGTGATGGACAGATGCCTTTCCTTACCTTCCTCCAGCCTCCGGGACCATGATTTTGGGGCCTGACTCACAGGGGCCTCCTTTTGCCCCGCCCCCTTTTGCTCCTTTCGTCTCACACTGTGAAACTGTCAAACCGGTAACAATGGGCGAGTCAGATGGCCGCCATGCCGTCTGCTCGCTCTGGCTCCTTAGCGTCAGTAGTGATCGATTTCCATGCCTGTTTCCATGCCTGTTTCGTAGCCCTCAGTTCGCTTCCCTATTCCCAGTTTTGGAAGCCTATCGTGGATATCACATTACTTTTAAATAAGAACTCCTTTTTAAATTAATAAGTTCTTAATATTGCCTTATTTCCAGTTTTCAAGTTTCCAGATTGTCTCAAAAATGCCCCTGAACAGTTGGCGGTTTGCATCAGGTCCCCAAAAGGGTTGAAATGCCATATGTGTTGGTTTTTTTTTCCCCCTGATTTTATTTCATTTGTATTTTTTTCATTACCTGTTTCACTTCTAGTAGTCCCTACCTACTGTTGCTTTCCATCCCACAAGTCTCCTGTCCCACAGTCAGCATGCGGCCCATGTCCTCTGCCTTTGCGTGTTCCCCTTCCTTGCAGCAGGTGGTGGGTTAGAAGCACAAGCTGCGTCAGATTCAGGTGTGCTTGGTGCTTCCTGTGTGTGGTGCTGGGGGGCCGGCATCTCTGGTTGTGCACCCTCAGTAGGTTAGGTCATTCTGATCCCTTCTTAATGGTCGTTTACCTAAAGGCTTTAAGACCCCTCCATTGGTGGTCATTGCGTGGATGGTGGATCGCTTAACATTACAGCTCAGGAGATGGTACCTTTGTCACTCCAGCAAATGATCTCTTTGCCCTTATCTTGTATGTTATAATATCCTCAGGCTGGGTCCTCAAAGAGCCTATATTTCTCTCAGCCCTGGTTTCTCCCCCATAATCAGACCTCCGTGTCCTGCTTAAGACACTGACTCCTAGATATTCCTTCCTCCTCCAGTACCCAGGAGTCCAGGCACCCAGGCCCCTACTCCCGCAGACCCAGGAGCTGGCCCTTCTCGGTCACCACAGCCAAAGCTGACCTCAGAAACTCCCTTTTCTACATTGTTCCTAGCTCACCCTCCCTTTGGTCACCAGGCCAGAGCCCTGAACCTTGCTCTGCACACCTCCCTACCTTTCACAGCCAACCCTGTCAGTCAGCATGTCCTGTCCTTTCCGTCCCCTGATCCTCTGTCTAGCCTATCCCCTTTGCATCCCCACTGCCAGGCCTAGTGTAGGTCTCATCCTCCTTGCTTGGAGGACTCATGAAGGAGCTGGTCTCGACCCCTGGAATCCATCTCCCAAAGGGATGATTCCATACCTAAGTCCTACTCCATCCTTTCAATCCTTCCATGGCTCCCCATTGCCCCAGGATAAGGGCTCCTTAGCCTGGTTGGACAACCCAACATGAGCTGAGCCCCTTTCCGTTGTTGCCTCCCCTGTGCTCACTGTCTCTTTCCTCTGCCATGTCTTCTTCCTCCCTTACCAGAGTTTGCCCCTAAACTTCCCGTACTTTTCAACTCCATGGTGCATTTGCAACATGCTGTTCCCTCTTCCCAAAATGCCCTTCCAACCCCCTCTAGCTCCTTCTAAATGCTCTCTGATTTTTGAGTCTCATCTTAAAATCCTCACATCCAGGAAAACCTGGGATTACCCCAATAGAAATTGCTTCCCTCCACCCCTGCGTTCCTACAGTCTCTGCATTTTATTGCCACAATTGTCCCAGGATGTAACTGGCTGTGTCCCCACCTGGGGCCCAGGAACCAGGTCTGACCCCTGCTCTGGGTCCTAGTATCAATCACCCGGCATGGATATGTTTTGCTTTGCATTCATTCATTTCTTTTTCTTTAATTAATTAGTTAATTTTTAGACAGAGGGAAAGAGATGGAGAAAGAAAGGGAGAGAAACATCAATGTGTGGTTGCCTCTCTTGCATCCCCTACTAGGGACCTGGTCTGCAACCCAGGCAGGTGCCCTGACTGGGAATGGAACTGGCGACCCTTTGGTTCACAGCTCACGTTCAATCCACTGAGCTACACCAACCAGGGCATCATTCATTTCTTAAACAACTGTTTATGTGATACCTACTCCAGGCAAGCCAGCAGCAGAATGAATCAGACTCACAGGGTCCCTACCCTCATGAAGCCAACCCCAGGAAGGGGGGCGTCAGTGGTCCAGTGGGCCTGGCCCTTGCTCGCCTCTGTGTCTGCCCCTTGTGCTCAGGGGAGGCCAAAAGCCTGGCTGTTCTTTCAGGAGCAGAGGCGGCTGAGCCAGGAGCGGGATCGAGTGGAGGGTCTTCGCCAGAGACTCCGGGAGGCCCAGGGACAGCTGGACTCACAGCCAGAGGATCAGCGTGAGCGTCTCCTGCAGGCCATGCAGGAGGTGAGGGCTCTTTGGACCCTCTCAGGGACTAGGTGTCCAGGCCCCTCCCCACTCTAGACCCAGAAGTCCAAGCCTTTAGCCTCCTCCTCCCAGAGTCCCCTAACCCCCAGGACTTGAGTCTAGGCCCTCAATGCCTCCTCCCTCTTTGAACTGGAGTCCTGTCCCATCCTTTACTCCTCTGAGCCCTCAGGGTCCAGGCTTCCAGCCCTTTTGCATTTCTGCCCACAGATGAGGGAACAGCTGGATGTGGCCCAGCGTGCCTATGAGGATCTGGAGTTCCAGCAGCTGGAGCGGGAGAGCCGGCGGGAGGAGGAGGATCCTCGGGGCAGCCCTGGAGCTTGTGTGCGGGACCCCAAGGTCCAGGAGCTGCAGGCCAGCCTGGCTCAGCACAGGGTGAGCTGGGCCGCACTACCCTGCCTCCTTCACGTCGCCCTCTGCCTTCTCCCCTCCGTGTCTGGCCCTTTTCTGCTCCCTACCTGTGAGGTGTTCTTCACAATAGGAACAATAATAAGCTGATGTCTGTTTAATCATTGAATCCTTACAACAATCCTAGGAGACAAATCTTTTTTTTTTTTTTTTTTTCATTTTATAAATGAAGAAACTAAGGGTCAGCATACTCAGGGAACCTTTTCCAAGTCAGTTAGTTTGTAAAGGACAGAGCTGGGATTTGAACCTATTCGCTCTTCACCACCACACTCTATGCCTGTCCAACCCTATCCAAAAAGAGGCTGCCGCCAGTCCTTTGTGGGAGCGTCAGAGTCAAGGGTCCGACAAAGCCCACTGGGAAAAAGTGACACGTTGGGTTGTACTGAACACCAAGTTTTCTGGAATTTTGGGTCAGAAAGTTCTGAAGTGTATCTTCTTTCTCCACCTCTATTTCTGGGCCTCTTTCCTGTCGCTCTCTTTTCCTTTCCTCCGTTTCTCACAGCTTCTGTCCGTCTCTGCTGTGTCTCTACCCTGTCTTCCTTCTCTGCATCTCTGGCTCTCAGGATCCGTCTAGGTCCTCCTTCTGGTTTGTTTTTCTGTCTGCCCCTTTCTCTCTCTCTCTCTCTGGCGACTCTCTCTGGGTCTCTGTGTCCCTTGGTCTCTGTCTGTAGACAGAATTCTCCATCCCCTCTTTTGGACCCCCCAAAGGGAAGAAGGGATCAGGGAGCTTAACTCTGAGTCCCGCCCCCCCCCCCCCCAGCTCCTCCCAGGCACTGAGGTCCCAGGGTCTCTGTTACGGGGTAGCACAAACCCTAAGCTGGTTCTGGAGGAGCCAACTGGAGACCTGGGGCAGCTAAGTAATAAGGGTACTGGGGGTGCCCTGCAGCGCCGGATCCAGGTCTTAGAGGAGCAGCTGAAGTCGCTGGGGGAGCAGATGGCAGCTGAGAGCCGGGGGCTGAGCCGGAAGAAGGAGGAGGCCCTTCAGGCCCTGACACAAGTAGGTGGCCATTAATTCTATTGCCGGGATGGGATGGCCCATTCTGACTCTGAAGGGTGGCAGTCCGTGATGTCTTGCCTTTACCTTCCCTTAGGAACGGAGCCGACTGCTGGAGCTTAACTGCCTTCAGGGCAGCTCTGGCGGAGACCTTGCTGAGTCCAACCAAGCCCTCACTAAGGTATGGGGATTTTACAGGCCCTCCTCCCTCAGACCCAGGAGTCCAGGCCCTTAGACTCCTCTTGCCTTGGGATCCAGGATACTCAGCCTCTAACCCCTTTTCCCCTTGGGATCCAGGAGTTCCAGCCCCCAGCTCCTCCTCCTTGGGGAAATAGCGGCCTCTGCCCATGGTCTGAGAGATTGGACAGTGAGACCCCATTCCAGCCCTCTTGTGACTTTGGGCCTTTGTTTTTCCATCTGAGAAATGGGCTGGCACTGGAGACAGTGGCCAGAGCATCCTGGAACTAGGGGGTCCTGTGATCCCTCCAGCTCCTATTGACCCTCACCCTCTCCCGCAGCTCCTGTTCACTCAGAAGACAGACCGCCAGTTGCTGGTGCTCCAGGACCCCACGGCGCACACTGCCACCTCCGCCTCCTCCTGCCTCTTCTCCGTTCGCAGCTCCCTGCAGGTGCTTCCCCGATGTCCCCCTGGTCACCTGGTCTCCAGATTCCCACTGTAGCTTCTCTGCCGTGGGGGGCAGGGAGAGTTGATGGAGGGGTATTTTTAGTTTTATCAGGCCCCGGCTTCATTTTTTTTTTCCCCTTTTGCCTAACACGCGATTCCTCCCCTGGAAAAATGAAATGTGTGTGTCCAGGAGTAAATGGGAAAAGCATCTGAACAGGGCGTATTGATAAGCAGGCCTCCCTGCCCACCCTGCTGGCTCATCACGGCCCCCTCCCGGCACAGCACAAGTGCTTGTTGCTTGTGCAGCCTTCCTTCCAGATCTTTGGAAACTGTATCAATGAGACAAGGATGTTTTGAATGGGTTGCAACTGATTTTTTCCAATGAAGTACAATAGTCGATGGCAGGGCGTGGTGCCTGAGGTGGGCTGGAAGTTAGATGACAACAGCCTTGTTTCGGTTGTGTGGATGTGGGGTAAGCGCTTGGAAATTGGCAGCTCATGTTATATCATGTAAAGCGGTTTTTTTTTTTGTTTTGCAAAAATGTGTATATTAGCTATGAGGTGACTTTTATAACTGAATGCTCTGTCATGGAGATTGTTTGCCGGTTGATACGTTTAGAGGTGACTCATCCTGGTTAATGACTGTGATAATAAGCATAGAAACAATGCCAGTGATACTAATGACAACTCATATTTACTGAGTGTGTATTGTGGGCCAGGTACTGTTTGAAATGCTTCACACATGATTCACACATTTGGTCTTGCAAAAACGCAACTAAGCAGGTTCTTATCTCCATTTTACAAGTGAAGAAACTGAGGCAGAGAGGTGAAGGTACTTAGCTCGCTGCTGCGTGGCAGAGCCAGGATGTGAACCCAGGCGCTCTGTCTTCAGAGCTTACGCTCCACCCTCTGGGCTTCCCTGTGGACGCAGTTCTACTCTGGGGCCTCGAGCCACCCTCCCTCTGTGGATGGTGATTTGCGTTTTTTGCAGTTTAAGCAATGCTGTTAAAGAGATCTGTGTGTGTGTGTCTTTGAACACACACTAATAATATGAATGAGTATTATTAGATTGTCTAATATACATATCATGTAATATGATATGCAATGTATTATATTCTTACTTATTAGTACTTTTTAAATCTTGCCTTAAACTTTTTTTTACTTACTGATTTTTTTAGGGAGAGAGAAACATTGCCTTGTTTCACTTATTTATGCACTCAATGGCTGGTTCTTGTATGTGCCCTGACCGGGGATCAAACCTGCAACCTTGGTGTATTGGCACGATGCTCTAACCAACTGAGCTATCTGGTCAGGACTACTTATTAATTAATATTAATAATAACAGTCACTTTCGAGAGATTAATGTAGGCTGGGGTCTGCTTGAAGCATTTTTATCACTTTGAACCATATGGAATTGCTATTATTCAGGTGTGAAAAACAGTCAAATATTGGCAACTTGATATAAAATTATATGCATTCATGTACATTCATGAAATTGTGTTTTGTATAATTTATGAATATATAATTCCATGAATATATAACATATATTCATGGAAATCTATATCTGTATAACATGAAAATATATCATTTCATTTTTTTGCTCAGAAGAATCCCCCACGGTAGGTCCTATTAAGGGCAAAGGGCGAGCAGATAATGTCTAGGAAATTCGCTTTCTAACTGATTTCCCTGGGAGCCTGATAAAGGTGGAGTATCAGCTGGGTTGCCAGGCAACCGACTTACAGTAAATATGACCCTTGTAAGTAAGTTGCATGTCTATAGATACTCAACTGTCCATTCCTATGGAGTTGTTTCCTGAGTTACTGGCTCCTGTGGACAAGGAGCTTCTAGGGCCCGGGGACCCTGTACCTGCCGGTGTGGCTCTCATACCTGCCGTGCGCCCAGGTGTCTGTCACCCGGGGGGCCAGGCCAGGCAGTCCTCTGTGCGCTTTGCACGAAGTCACTCATGTAATCCTAGCCTTGACCACGGCAGAACCATGAGCCTTTGCCCACTTTACAGCAGGCAAGTCCAGCTGGGAGGAGACATGTCCTGCCTAAGTCACACACCTGGGAAGTGGCAGAGCAGGTGTGAACCAAGTCTGTCTGTTTCCATGGCCTGTGCCTTTTAGGTGACTGGGCTTTCTAGGGCTCCTTCAGAGTCCAGGTGGGCACGGTGGTCAGCACTGGTCCAGAGGAAGCAACTGGGAGCCTCAGGGCACAGCAGAATATTTGTTTACTCAGCCGGATAAACAAGTAAATAACTCTTTGCCTCCTTACCCCTTTTCTCTCACTCCAAGTCCTAGTAAATCCTCGAATTCCATCCCTTCTTTCCAGGATCCCGTGATGTCTGAGAGTACTGCCCCTGCTTGGGTTCAGCTGGCGGTACTTCCCAGCTGGCTGAACTTAGACATGTCTCTGTGCCTGTTTACTTAGCTGCAAAATGGGAATGATGACAGCACCCACTGGTTGATAGTTAAAGGCTTAGTGTGGTGCCTGGCACATAGTGGGTGCTCAGTGGATGTGGGCTGCTGGTACTCTGATTACAGTCACAAATATTAGTAGTGTTATAATTATTAGCATCCTTCTGTCCACTTCCACCCTCTCTCTGGTTTTTGTCATCCAATGCTGGCTTCCTCAATGGTGTGTCCATCTTTTTTTTCTTTTTTTTTTTTTATCTCCCAACAATCTGTTCTGCACACAACAGCCCTCCTACTTCAGTCCTCCCCAGCTGCCCCCAGGCCCCCTCACCATGGCCTACCAGCCCCTGCACCATCGGGCCCCTGCCCACCTCTCACCACTCGCCTCAGTGCTCTGCTCGGCTGCAGGAGCGCTGACCAGCCGCACTCGTTCCTGTCTCAGGACCTTCGCTGATTCTTCCACCTGGAACACTTCCCCTTGGTCTTCCCTGGCCAGCTCTTTTTTTTTTTTTTTTTTTTTTTTAAGTATATTTTATTGATTATTACACTTGTCCCAATTTTTTTCTCCTCTTTAACCTTCCTTCACCCTGTATCCTCCCTACTCTCCAGCATACCCCCCCACCCCCCCGCCTTAGTTCATGTCCATGTGTCGTACAAATAAGTTCTTTGGCTTCTCCATTTCCCATACTATTCTTAACCTCTCCCCGTCTATTTTGTACCTACCATATGCTACTTATTCCCTGTACCTTTTCCTACATTCTCCCCCTCCCCCTCCCTGCTCATAACCCTCCATGTGATCTCTATTTCTGTGATTCTGTTCCTGTTCTAGTGGTTTGCTTAGTTTTTGCTTTTGTTTTTTAGGTTCAGTTGTTGATAGTTGTGAGTTTGTTGTCATTTTACTGTTCATAGTTTTTGATCTTCTATTTCTTAGATAAGTCCCTTTAACATTTCATATAATAAGGGCTTGGTGATGATGAACTCCTTCAACCTGACCTTATCTGGGAAGCGCTTTATCTGCCCTTCCATTCTAAATGACAGCTTTGTTGGATAGAGCAATCTTGGATGCAGGTCCTTGCCTTTCATGACTTGGAATGCTTCTTTCTAGACCCTTCTTGCCTTCAAGGTTTCTTTTGAGAAGCCAGCTGATAGTCTTATGGGAACGCCTTTGTTGGTAACTGAGTCCTTTTGTCTTGCTGCTTTTAAGATTCTCTCCTTATCTTTCATCTTGGGTAACGTAATTATGATTTGCCTGGGTGTGTTCCTCCTTGGGTCCAATTTTTTGGGACTCTCTGAGCTTCCTGGACTTCCTGGAAGTCTATTTCCTTTGCCAGCTTGGGGAAGTTCTCCTCTATTGTTTGTTCAAATAAATTTTCAGTTTCTTGCTCTTCCTCTTCTTCTGGCACCCCTGTGATTCAGGTGTTGGAACATTTAAAGTTGTCCTGGAGGTTCCTAAGCCTCTCCTCACTTTTTTTTTTTTCATTCTTATTTTTTATTCTGTTCCTATTGGATGTTTATTTCTTCCTTTTGTTGCAAATCATTGATTTTAGTCCTGGTTTCCTTCCCTTCACTGTTGGTTCCCTTTATATTTTCTTTTATTTCACTTTGTATAGCCTTCATTTCTTCCTTCATTTTGCAACCAAGCTCAATCAGTTCTGTGAGCATCCTGATTACCAGTGTTTTGAACTTTGCATCAGAGATAGGTTGGCTATCTCCTCATTGCTTAGCTCTTTCTCTGGAGTTTTGATCTGTTAATTTGGGCCATAGTTCGTTGTCTTGGTGCACCCATTATGTTGTAGCGGGGAAAGCCTTAGGTATTCACCAGGGTGGGGCACCCCTTTTTGCTGCATTGTGGTGCTATCTGTCGGGGAAGGGTCAAAGAGGGAACAATGTCCCTGGCTTTGCCCGAGCTCCACTTTCCAACAAACTCTCCTGTGAAGTTCTCCTGTGAGGCTGGGAGTTTCTCATGCCTTTGCAACCCCCCATAGGATTTTACGGTTAGAGGTTTTGAGTCTTTAGTTTCCCAGTCAGCCAGCCCCTGCCTCGCTCACATGGTCTACCTTGCTGCACATCCTCTCTGCCAGGAGTTCCATGAAGTCTGATTTATCTGGCAGTCCTCGTTGTTTATTGTTTTTAAATTGGTTGTTATCCATCTTTTGGTTGTGCAAGGAAGCAAAGCATTTCTACCTACACCTCCATCTTGGCTGGATCTCTCCAGATTCTTCCCTGGCCAACTCTTACCCTTGGGCCTTGGGTCACTGTCCAGAAGGCTGTCCCTGGTCTTCCAGTTGGAAGGTGACCCTCTTTTTTTTTTTTTTTTTTAATTCTTACCTGAGGGTATGTTCATTGACCTTAGAGAGGGAGGAAGGGGAGTGAGAGAGAATGAGAGAGGGAGAAACAGAGAAACATTGATCAGTTGCCTACCACACGAGCCCCCACCAGGGCTCGAACCCACAACTTCTGGTGTACAGGATGATGCTCCAACTAATTGAGCCGCCTGTCCAGGGCAGAAGGTGACCCACTTTTATAGCACCTTAGTCTCTTCACCCCCAGAAGTTTCTGATGATACATTTATTTGTATGATTGAAATATTTCTATCAAAAGGGACTCACCTTTATTTACTGTTTTGTTATCCAGGGGTATGATTTTTGTAGGAAATGTAGGGAAAAATGCTCGGTGGTTTGACTTTATTCACCTGTCTTCAAAACCAGTTTTGTTCTCTTGTATCCTCCCCAGGTAACCATGTCAGTTTTCCCTTTACTGTTATTATTAACTCATGGATTAAATGTATTTGATGAGTTATGACCTAGCAGTGAGTATCCTTACTGGTGCTCAAATCATGCAACTTTTAAAATTATTCTTTATTATCTGTGCAGAGGTGTTGCTGTTTTTTTTTCTTTAAAAATGATTTTAACTTTATTTCTTTATTGATGGTTCTCATGTATATTTTCCTCTTTCATAACTTTTCCTTTTGAAATAACTTAAAACTTACAGAAATAGTAGAAAGAATTCCTGTGTAGCCATCATTCAGAATCTGTAATGAACATTTGACCACATTTGACATTTGCTTTATTATTCTTTCTCTGTCTCTGTACACGCGTGCGCGTGCACACACACACATTATTATTCTCTTCTGAAGCGTGATTCCTTTTTACCCCTAAGTACTTTCTATATTATTCTGTAAGGTCAAGGCCATTCATTTAAAAATTTTTATTCATCTTTAAAAGATTTTATTTATTTATTTTTAGAGAGAGGGGAAGGGAGAGAGAAAGAGAGGGAGAGAAACATTGATGTGAGAGATGGTTGGTTGCCTCTTGCCTGTGCCCTGACTGGGAACTCAACCCTCAACCCAGGCGTGTGCCCTGTCCAGGAATTGAACCAGCGATCTTTTGCTTTATGGCATGATGCCCAGCCAACTGAGTCACACCTGTCAGGGCTAAAGGTCATTCTTCTTTTTTTTAAAGACTGGCAATTTTTTAAAAAGGATTTTGTTTATTTTATTTTTAGACAGTGGGGAAGGGAGGGAGAAAGAGAGGGAGAGAAACATCAGTGTGTGGTTGCCTCTTACACGCCCCCTACTGGGGACCTAGCCAGCAACCCAGGCATGTGCCCTGGCTGGGAATAGAACTGGTGACCCTTTGGTTCGCAGGCCAGCACTCGATCCACTGAGCCACACCAGCCAGGGCTCAAGACCGTTCTTACACATAACCACAGTATAGTGATCAAACTTGGGAAACTAACTGAGATAATACTATTAAAACCTACAGATCTTATTCATATCTAGTCAGTTGTCTCACTAATGTTTTTTCTGGGAAAAACCAAAGGAAAAAAAATTTTTCTGTCCAGGAACACAGGTTGCATTTAGTTGTCTTTTTTTTTTTTTTTTTTTTAAACAAGCTAAACATTCCCCTTATTTAAAGTTCAAAAGCTCTTCCACTATTATTGCCAGCCATTCAGATCCTCTGCTGATGGTGGCCGGGGTGACCGGTTTCTGGTGTCTACTTGGAGATATTTTGTGTTTCTACGTTCTGTCATGCATATACGCTGTCCCTCTTTTATGCACAAATATCATCCTCACACTGCTGCGTACTTGCTTTTTATCCTGGAGGTTATTTTCTCTCTGGGTATAAAGAGCATCCCCTCCTTCTATTGTATGTGCTGCAGAGTTTTCCACGGTGTGGGTCATCTCTGGTTTATTTACCCTGCCCCCTTCTATGGGCACATAGGTGGTCTCCAGGCTTCTGAGGGGAATAACCTTGAACTCAAGCCATTTTGCATATGTTTTAATACATGCATTGGATATAGTCCTGCAAGTGGAACTGGGGCTCAAAGATTTATGCATCTGATATTAAAAAAAAAAGAAAAGGAGCCAAATTGGCCTCCATAAAGCTTGTTCCAATAGAACTGCCCCTCCCCAACATGTGGGAGAGTGTCTGGCTTTTCCACATGCCCTCCACATGGCCAAGTGGGCTTTTCTTTATAGTTTTATTAAAATACAATTCACCCAGTTAAAGTGTACAACTAGCAGCTTTTAGTGCATTCACAGAGTTGTGCAACCATCACCACCACTTAGGGCATGGTCATTGCCCCAGAAGAAACCCAGGACCCTTTAGCCATCACCCCTCAATTGCCCCTCTTCCCCAAAAGACTAACCTACTTCCTGCCTCCTTGGCTTTGCCCATTCTGGACAGGACACGGTGTGGCCCTCTGTGACTGACAGCTCTCGCTCAGCATCATGTTTATAATGGCTTTTTGACTTGTGCCAGTTAGATGGTGGTTTCCCTTTGGCAGTCAGCCCTCTGATTTCCAGTTGAGATTGAACATCTCATGTGTTTTCAGGGCTCCATTGGCCTCCAGAGGACTGGAAGCATGTCCCGGAAGAGGGGAGAGAGACTGAGCCAGAGGGGATCCCCCCGACCTCTGTCCCTCCATTGTGCTGGTGAGGACGCCTGCCCTACCCCGACATCCCTTCCTTTCCAACCACCAGCCTTCCTGTAGCACAGGATGGGGGAACTTGGCATGGCTGCCTGTCAGGGGAGAAGTGGACCAGGGAGAGTCCCAGTCCCCTACCCTGGCCCCTCCTCTTCTCCCCCAGGACCCCTGGAAGCCTCAGCTCTCCCAGCAGCAGGAGACTCTGGGAGACCCCCGCTCTATCAGCTGCTGAACTGTGGCTCTGGGAATAGGTGAGACATCAAGGAGAAGGTGTGGAGATGGGGGGAAGAGGCAGGACCCCTGTAACCTGCTCTGGTCTCTGTTACCTCCTCCTAGCTATGGGGCACTCTACCCAGACATTGCCCGCATGGAGCGGCTCCTGCAGCAGGCTGTGGCGGAGCGGGAGCGGCTGCTGAAGGCCAGGGTGAGACCCTAGACCCTCCTCCCTCAACCCAGGAGTCCAGGCCCCCAGCCCCTCCTCCCTCGGACCCAGGAGTCCAGGCCCCCAGCCCCTCCTCCCTCAGACCCGGGAGTCCAGGCCCCCAGCCCCCTCCTCCCTCAGACCCGGGAGTCCAGGCCCCCAGCCCCTCCTCCCTTGGACCCAGGAGTCCAGTCTTTTGTTCCCCAAATCTGACTGGTTAGTCTCCTCATTGACCCCATCCTGAATCCACAGGAAGGAACAAGAAAGACCACGGAAGGTTCCTCAGGCCCCGCAGTTCCTGCCATCATGGTCAGTCTCCTGCCCTCACCCCACCTCTCCCCCGCTTGTGTGGCCTCCTGGCCTCTGCCTTCTCTTATCTCATCCTTTCCTCTCCAGTGGCACAGAAAAGTGTCCTGCGCTTGGCAAGGGAAGGGGAACCAAAAAGACCTAGCTCCCCTCCCCATTGTGGTTGTCTGTGCCCACGGCACGTCCTGGGGTAATGTGCTCTGCTTCTCTGTGCCTCAGTCTCCTCTTCTGGGAGTGGGTGACAGTGTCACAGTTATTGCGGAATGAAGGCAACTACATCTGGGGCTTTTAAAAATCATTTGAAATTTTGTGTTCGTTGTTTATTTTTGGTTCTTTTTTTAAAAGATTTACCAATTTTTTAAAATATGAATTTTAAAAAAGATTTTGTTTATTTATTTTTAGAGAGAAGGGAAGGAAGGGAGAAAGAGAGGGAAACACCAATGTATGGTTGCCTCTCACATGCCCCCTATTGGGGACCTGGCCTGCAGTAAAATATTTTAAAGCAAATGATAGATATCATGTCATGTGATTTCATCCATACATACCTCACTATGTGTCTCTATAAGTATTTCTTTAACATAAAAATTCCACTGTCATACATCATCAAGACTATTAACTCTGTGACATCCTAATACATGTCTCATATTCACATTCTCCTAATTGTCTCCAAAATGTCTCTTTAGGGTTGGTTATTTAAATCTGGATCCAAACAAAGTACACACGATGCATTTTTAAAAAGGTCTCAATCTCTGAGATTGAGTTCTCCTTCCCCACTTTTTTAGAAAAAGATTTTTATTTATTTATTTTTAGGGAGAGGGGAAGGGAAGGAGAAAACGAGAGAGAGAGAAACATTGATGTGCGGTTGCCTCTCTCATGCCCCCCCTACTGAAGGGGACCTGCCCCACAACCCAGGCATGTGTCCTGTCTGGGAACCGAACCAGTGACCATTTGGTCTGCAGGCCAGCGCTCAATCCACTGAGCCCCACCAGCCAGGGCCTTCCCCACTTTTTAATGCCATTTTTCTCATGGGGAAAAAACTCCTCATTTATCCTATAGTTTCTCAATTATGGATTTAGCTGACAGGCTCCTTATTCAAATGTTATTTTACCTGTGCTAATACCATGGATACATTTTTGTTATAAAAAACGAGACAGCATGGGAAAGTGAAGGTCACCCTTGAGCCCCTCTCCTTGCTGCACCTCTGGAGGCCCAGGTGTTTTCTGTTGTTAAAAAGTCTTCGAATCTTCTTACACTTTTCCACATACACTGATCAAACCATATTTTGTGAACTTATTTTTCCCCCAAATGAGCATGTTGTTCCCAAGCTGCTTTTTGTTTTCCCAACCGCTGGTCCTTTCCTTCATTTGTTTCAACCTCTATTTGGGGTGCTCACTGTGTGGTGGGCCCTGGGTGGCAGCAAAGACCAAAATGACAACTCCTGCCATCGGGAAAACTGGCGTTTATTTGGAGAGGAGGCAGCAAACAAACAGCCGCATTAGCCCTGGCCAGTGGCTCAGCTGGTTGGAGCATTGTCCCACACACCGAAAGGCTGGGGTTCGACTCCCAGTCAGGGCATACACGTAGGTTGCAGGTTTGATCCCTGGTTGGGGCCTGTGATGGGAGGCAACCAATTGATGTTTCTCTCTCACACTGATGTTCCTCTCACTCTAAAATCAATAAAACATATGCTCAGGTGAGGATTAGAAAGATAACAATAAAGCTTCCCAAAAAGGAAAAGCCCAATCAGTAAGTAAAATAAGGTGCGCGTCAGGTGCAGATAAGAGTCAGGGAGTAAAATAGAGCGAGAGCTCTAGCTCATTAAAAATGAATCACCCCTGCTCGGTAGCAACATCATTTATTAAATAGCATGTCTCTGGGGTTGTGCCTAATGGTAGAGGCACCAGGCTGGAGAGCCTGCCAGCAGCGAGCGCATCCCTGGAGCATCCTGTGCTGTGGAAACAGCCCCTGAGGTTCAGTGCGGGAAAACCGAGACTCCGCTGAGAGGGGCAGGGGTCCTGTGCGGGTGACCCGCATGGGCAGGGGTGGACTGCACAGCCCGGAGTGCAGCCCTGCTCTCTTGGATGGGGCGGACTCCACCACGTCCCACCTGGATGACCCGGCTGAGTCACCTCCTCTCTGAAGCCTCAGTTTCCTCAGCTGTCAAATGAGGACAGGAATGGGAGAGGAAACGAGGTGGTCACGGTGATTGCCGGATGCACTGGGGGACCGCCCACACACAGTGGCCATCTGTAGTATTACTGTATGGAGTTGATAGGATGACCCCTACACTTCCAGGCCC